>SNQJ01S0029198.1:0-13876 GCA_010110895.2 Picea sitchensis
TTTTTAAGGAAGCTACTTGGAGAGTATAAATAAGAGGCAAGGCTCTCTCATTTGAATCACACTTGAGAATATTGAATATCTATATGTTTCTGAGGTTTACCAATGATATCTTAGCCGAAATTCTAAGGAAAGTGAAGAAAAGAGGGCCGAAATGCAAGGAAGGATAAATTCTTTTGAAGGTGCTTTCTATGGTATGTTATTTTCAGGTCATCTCACCATTTTCGCTATAACTTTTTTTCTATAATGCTTCAGATCCTTAAATTTCTATTCAAGTGAGCCAACATACCCAAGTATATGTGGTTAAAAATTCATCTTGTCGGTCGTTGTATTTTTGGAGTTACACTCTGTGGAAGTTAGGGTTTGTGGCCAGTCCTGAAACTAGTCAAAATCAGGTGTTTCGGGTAAAAACGTCATAACTTCTTCATAACAGATCCAACTGTAGTGAGAAAAAATGTGTCGGTTTTGGTAAAGGCTGTAGTATTTTGTGTAACAGTTTCAGATCATTTCATCAAATATTTTGTGCGGGGAACGCTCTACAAGGACGCTCTCTAGAATAAGCCAGAATTCAACAAGGTATGCCATTTTTGCTATAACTCCTTTTCTGAGAAGTTCCAAGTAGTGCCACTTGGAGAAATGTCATAAAACACACTGAAGAACATTGTGTATCAGTTTCAGGTCTTTATACATTACAGGTTCAAAGTTATGATTACTTCAAGTTAGGGTTGTTGATTAATCCAAAACTAGGCATGTGAGACTAAAGAAAAGTTTGATAAAAATCCTAGTTTCTTGTTGTTAAAGTTAATGAAGGTTTGAAAAAATGTGATAAGATACACCAGGTCTATTTCAGAGCTACAAATCAGATTTTGATTATGAAATTGATGAGGGCTTTTGGTTGAGGTACATGTTGAGTACATGGTTGAGACAGTAGTTGATGAGTTGGCACATACATGAAGTGTTTAGTTGATGATGTTGGTACATATTGTTGAGTCATTGTTGATTATTGGTTGACACATGATTGGTATATACTTGGTACATGGTTGGATGCACTTGTTTATGGTACAGGTTGATTACAGGTTGGTGCATGGTTGATGCACTTGTTTATGGCAGTTGGTGCATGGTTGATGCTCTTGTTTATGGTCTGATTGATATCACGGTAGGGATTATTACCTCATCTCGGTTGATCTGAGAATGCAAAATTTGAGTCTTTCTCATATAGAGCTGGTGCTCTTGTGAGTTGTACTCTATTAAGTTGTTCTTGAAAAACCCCAAGGATTATGATCGTAATAAAAGAAAATTGTACATACATCTTGTGTTCTTTGTGTTCATTGTGGTGATGACTTGTTGATGATATATTGCTGATATATATTTACATATGTACTCACATCCTAATTGGTTATAAGTAGCCAACAATGGGTAATGAATAAATGTTGAATGCTAATTAGTGAGTTTTGTGCAAGAGTTTGGGGAAAAGAGCCACACTCATTCACCTAGAATTGGTAGGTGTGTCCAACACTATGCATATGACATATAACATATGCAGTGCATATGTTATATAACATACACAGTGCATATATATATATATATAACATACGCAGTGCAAATGTTATATATATTATATAACATATGCACAGTGCATACCCCTAGATGGGGTGCCTATTTGATCATGAAGGACACAACACCACAACGAGCCACCCGACTAGGCCACATGGCCACAGGTGGAAATCTCATGTCATGTCCATACTCGCAGCAAAGAGCCACTCGATTAAGTCACTTGTCCATGGAAAGCAGACACACATCCCATCACTTGGCACTTGTTGGCTGGAAAATTCTTCATCGTCACCTGACCTCCCACACGCGCATCCGAAAATCTACATACTTCAACACCTTACCTCCCTCAAGCGAGTCTTCATGGCACTGCACGACGAGACTTACCAGTCCGCGTCAAGCCAGTTTGCGGAGTTCTCTCATGCTCCCTTATTTTGAAGAAACCTCCCAGAAGCTGATTTCACCCATAGCTATGATCCTTTGACTTGGTGTGTTTCTCTCTAGAAAATTTTGGAGTTTTTTTGGTGCTTACCCTCCATCCTGGTGGCTTCTAGTGTGCATAGACCCTCCCTTCATGCCATGGCTCAGGGGTAGATCAAGGCATGGTGCAGCTTGGTATCGGGCCTGGGTAGGGAACCTCCTCCTTCAATTCAGTCACGCACGATCCATAACCCTTCTCCAACCTTTCCCCACACACTTGCCAATTCCCTCCCCTCCTCTAGCTCCCATGGATGCATAACCTTCGGGAGAAATCTCCCCCTCCCCTTACCTTCTTAGTCATCCCTTCTCCGTCAATTTTGAAAGTGGACCTTGAAATTGGCCTCTCCCCACTTTCAAACCTTCCGATTTGTAGAGAATTGGAATGGTTGGATCCCTAATGGTGAGTGGTACCATGCCACTCCCCGCCCTTCGTCCCACCCGCGGGTTTCTCCCTCCTCCCACCTCCACAGACTCCTTCTTCCCTCCTCCCTATTTCCCCCCACCCCCTCCTTCAATTTTTCGGGGACACAGAGCTCTCGACCACTCTTGATAGTATCAAACAGGAGTTGAAGGACATAGAAACAACCATGATTGAAGTGTAGTCTAGGGAAGATGATAGATGGTGTAGGGTGGATAATGTGATGGAATTTCTGCAAGACCTGAGAGGGGCCATGGCCGATCGAGAAAAAAGGAAAGCATAGGTAGCATAGGTCTACGTTGGACCGCGTCTTGGTCCAGGTCAGTAAATTTTCCCCATGTTTTATCTGTTTCTCAGTCTTTTTCTTCTTTTATGCATTACGCTTGGAAAGAAGTAGAATGTATGCCCTTCTTGCATTTGACACCTGGCCTTGAGTGGCCATAATACTAGACAACTGAAAACGATGGTTTCCCAATTGGGCACCATTACCCCTCTTTTGACCTTGGACACACGGAAGAGAAATTGGTTTCCCAATTGGGCGCTAATGCCAAACAGTCAGATATCTCTCAAACATAAGTTTTTTTGATCAGGATCTAATACAAAACCTAAAATTACAAAACAAAACAAAAAAAAACAACATATGCACAATGCATATGTTATATAACATATTATTATATATATGCACTCGCATATATTATATAATATATAACATATACCACCGATGCATATGTTATATTATCTTTATATGCAGGTTTATATATTATATATCATATACCTTATGCATAGTGCATATATTATATAATATATAACATATGCCATGATGCATATGTATTATATAACATATGCACAATGCATATATTATATTATAACATATGCACAATACATATGTTATATAATATAACATATGTTATGCACAATTTATATAATATATAACATATAATGCAGCATGCGTATGTTATATATGCTGTCACAATGCATATGTTATATTATATAACATATGCACAATGCATATGTTATATTATATAACATATGCACAATTTATATAATATATAACATATGCAATGTGCATATGTTATATAACACATGCAATGTGCATATGTTATATAACATATGCAATGTGCATATAATATATAACTGTCTAATGTGCATATGTTATACACAATGTGCATATGTTATATAACATGCAATGTGTTACATATAATATATAACATATGCATTGTTTATATAATATATAACATGTCATTGTTTATATAATGTAAACATTACTGAATTATAATATATAACATATACAATATGCATATGTTATATAACATATATTTATATGCTGTGCGCTATGTTATATGTCTATAACATATCTGCTGTGCATATGTTATATAACTCTATACTTAATACCTTGTGCATGTTATATAACATATGCAATGTGCATATGTTATATAACATATGCATTGTTTATATAATATATAACATATGCACAATTTACATAATATATAACATATGCCGTGCATATGTTATATAATATAACTTTATGCACCGTGCATATGTTATATAATATAACATATGTTATATAATATAACATATGCACAATTTTTATAATATATACCATATATGCGATTATATGATATATAATATATATTTGTGCATATAATATATAATATATAATATATGCACAATTTATTTATTATATATCATATGCATTATATATATAAACCCATATAATATATAACATATACAATGCATATGTTTATATAATACTCTTGTGCATGGTATATATTGTATAGCATATACGATGCATATGGTATATATTATATAACATATGCTGCAGTGCATATATTATATATCATACATGCACTATGCATATGGATGCATGTTATATAATATACTATAACATATGCCGCGATTGCATATGTTATATTATATAACATATGCATATGTTATATTATATAACATATGCCTTTGTGCATATGTTATATGTCCTGCTTTTATATGTATATGATATATAATATAACATATGCCGATATATATTATATAATATAACATATGCCCTGCATTACATATGTTATATAATATAACATGCTTGCAGGTGCATTATGTTATATATTATAGCTTATATGCACCGTGCATATGTTATATATTATAACATATGCACCCGTGTATATAATATAACATATGCACAATTTTTATAATATATACCATATATGCAGTGCATATGATATATAATATATAAATTTGTGCATATAATATATAATATAACATATGCTAATTTATTTATTATATATCGCTATGCAGCGTGCATATAGTTGCATATGTTATACTAATATATATTTTTTATATGCACAATGCATATGTTATATAATATATAGTTTTTTTTTTTTTTTTTTTTTTTTTTTTTTTTTTTTTTTTGTTTTATGTTTTCATTTTTTGATATATTTATGTTATATTATAACATATGCACAGTATGCACAATGCATATGTTATATAATATATAATTGTGCATATGTTATGTATGTAACTTATATACAGTGTATGTTATATATTATATAACATATGCACAGTGTCTCAATATATATATATGCACTATGCATGGATGCATATGTTATATAATATATAACATATACTACATTCATATGTTATATCGAGAGTGCACAGTTATTATATAACACATACTTTGTATTATATAATATTATATAACATATGCATGGTATGTTTTATAACATGTAGCATGTTATGTATGCTTGTATGCAACTTTGTGTATTAGGATTCAAGACATGGCAGTGTGTAATATCAAATTATAACCATGAAAATGAATGGATAGTAATTTTGGAAAGGTCTTGATACTCCAACTAAGAATGATACATTTTTTTTAGTGAGTATGCTTCACTAGTTTATATGACCACATTAATAAAATTGTGATACAACATACTATGATGTGTGACATTCAAATTAGGTAGATTTTATAAAATATCCTATTCTACTATTATCCAAAGAAAAATCAAATGTATGAAATTCAATTTATTTCTTCTTGATTAAAAAATTGCAAATCCATATTCCTACCACTTTGTTCACCTTGATATCATTAAAAAACAATCCATGTTGATATTCATTACATCATTATGATACTTGATCATGTTTATATTTGATGCACTAGAATATAAAGATTCAAACTTTAGTTTCACTACACTATGGAGATACAAAGAATTAATAATATACGAAGTAAACCTTGGTAGATAAAATATAAAACTTTAACTTTATAATAATTAAATAAATCTACACAATAGGCTATACAAAAATGTGAATAAAAGGCACTTTAAAGTAGGGTGGCACCATCAATAACATCTTTTAAAAGGAATCACTCCACAAGCCATGCTTGTCACTATACAATCATCAATGTCCAATATATCTCAATGCATTGATATGCACATGTATTTATACTTTCTCCTTGAGAGTATTCCTAGGGGCTTATGACAACTACCCATCATTATTATATTTATTTACTTTACCTACCTAGTGGGTTTATTTATTATCCAATAACTACCAAGTGGGTCTATTACATGATTATGACCATATTACATTAATTATATCCCTTAAGCGTACCTCCATTGGTACCCCATATTATCCTCTCTAGGTACATTACATTCCACCCCTTTCACATGTTTCATCCTCAAAACATGAGTGTATGACATATAATATGATCTAATGAGTGTTGAAGTCAACTCCTACCATGCACGGGCATCCATCCATCATAATGAAATGTGGATAATGGTTGCAACCGCTTCCTTTCCACCTTGATATTGATTTCGATTGCTCTTTGGGTCTCATGTCATTGTTGTGCTACTCTAATATCTCCCCTCATTGCATTTAGGATTCCATGTTCCTCTTTACTAGGTGCATTTATGGTTCTATGTCTGTTCATAGTAAGTTTGTTGATGTGCACCTTTCGCCAATGATCATTTTTTCAAGTGGTGTGGGTGGTGATATACAAAACCATGGATATGTTTTGTTTGTCTTTTTGTAGTTCAGCATGAACCTTGCTGTTATTTTATTTTATCTTTGACTCCTTGTATGTGGTTCCTTTGAGGTCATGTGGTGTCATCAGTCATTATTCCTTATTATTTCTTTGTTGGGGCACTCCTTTAAGTGTTTATGTAGAATCTTCTTCATATTAATCCTTTTGACTCTCCATTTGACACTTCCTGTAGTGCTTGGAGTTAGTTTTCCTATAAGGGCTTCTTCATGTGCCATCTTTGGTCCATGGTGTTGGCCAACATAAATATCCTACAAAGTTACTTTATTTTTCTTATCTGAAATCTTCATAATTTCTTTTCACATCAATGTGTAGTTCAAGCTAAATCCATCCAAGGATAACCAAGAATAACATCAAATCATCCATATCTAGCATGAAAATCAAGGAAAAACATATGGACCATGTAATAATCCTCAAATGGTTAAAATTTGAATAGTCTTGTCTATATTACATATCTTAGATATAGAATTTATATCATACAATATATCCAATAATAATGTAAATTATCCACACTTTATTGGTATAAAATATGGGTAGGTAAATAACATGTTGTGTTGGTTTGTCACTTGAGTGACAAAAACAACAACACTTGCATGTTTAGATAATCCTAATCCTTCTAAACTAGACAAAAGTTTGTGAGTGGGTTAGATAAATAGAAACACATATGGAAACAAAGAAACAAACTAAAACAACTAATAAATAAAAGTTAAGAAGCTTCAAAAACTTAGAACCATGAAAATCAATCAAATGACCAAACATAATGCTACCAATGGATCAATAGGTTAGTAGGAAAACATCATAGAAAGGGAAGGGACTTATGAGTCCCCTCTTCCTGGGAGGGCTCTTGAGTTCCCTAATTGAGAGCACTTCACTCTTTACAATGGAAGAAGTGACAAATGGTGAGAAAAACAATTCCCTATTCCCTCAAAGAGGGTGAGTGGAATGGACTATTTGCAATGGTTCTTGAGAAGCTTCTAAGGTAGAATTCTCAAGGAAAAGAATTCTTGTGGCAACAATATCTTGAAGATCTTGGTTTCTTAGCATACCCATGGCTCTTATTTATAGCATCCATAGATGGAAAAATGTAATCGGTTCACAGTGTGAAGAAGGGGCCTTTTAGGGAACCCTCTTGTCCTTGACCAACCTCCCATTTAAATTTTGCTTAGATATAAGTGTCAGAATGCGTTATGGTTCGGACTAGAAGTGGTTGAGGGGATAATAAGAACCATAAATTAGTCATTCCGCAGTGCATGACTTTTATTACGATTAGGTACATTTTCTTGTTGATGGATATGTTATTACATATTGTGTATTGTGGGTGCACTTCCTTTGGTGAATTAGCGCAATTTAATTTTTTGACTCAATTTGTATAGTTTTTGGCTTTTGGATGCATTTTGGTGCGGTGGGTGGACTAATTGTTGTTGGAATTGATGTGTTTCTTCCATCATTTGTATGCAATGTTGCAGACGGTTTTAGTGATAGAGATGTCCCTTGATGTTTGAGGTTAGGAGAATACATATAGATGAAATGCATCAATGTTTCTTTCTTTGAGAGTGCCATTGCAATGAAGATTAAAGAGAGGAAATGAAAGAGCAATCTACCAAAGGGAGAGGGAAAACCATGGGACCCAAACCTTTCTGAGGGAAAACAAATAAAATCTGTGAACAAACGAGGAGGGCATGCCACATGCTCATCCTAAAACCAAAATGTGTGACTGTAACTAAAGATGTATTTTGATGTAGATAACTACAAAACCCCCCAGGGTGGTTTGATAATAGCAGATGACAATTATGATGGTGAAAAAAAACTATAAAAAAGGTAAGGACACCTATGAAAAGTGTCAATAATGTGCATACATTGATAGTCTATCAAATTCAGAGGTCTTCAACTAATATAAAAAACCTGCAATAGTCGCAAAGCAAGACCCATCGTAACATGAGAGTTTTGTTGAAGTTGAATGTTATGGGGGTCAGCAATTAGAGAGCAATGATGATTGTCTCTATTAGAGTCGGATACTCCTCATTGTAAAGGTAATGAGTCAATATATTGTCTCCCTTCTAGAAACTATGTTGATGTGAGCCTGAAAGCAGAGACGGCTCCAATGAAGGAGCCATTGAAATTCATTGAGTAATAAATGATGTCAGGTACTGATGATTAACATGAATGAAGTCAAGATGTAAAATTAATCAAGACTACCCTTGCTGTTTGGGAGTTTTGAGGATGAATGTCAACCATAAAATTGTATCTAGTGTTAGTGGGATGACTAGACTTGGGTTAAATTGTGCCAAAGGCCTGACGAAGTGGACAAAATCATAGATCATGGGTACATGGACTTGGGATACTTGGGGTTTTGAACAACATGCAGAAATGAAAAAATAGTGGATGCCCAAACCAAGGGCATTAAAGGGTTTCTTTATAGGAAAACAAAGGTCATCAAGGGTGACAACAAAAGGATAAGTAATCTCTGGGGAAACAAAGGTTTACAATTGCAAATAATCAAGGGTGATCACAAAAAGGATAAGTAAATGCTGGAAACAAAGGTTTTTTACAATTACCAAATAAATAAAGAATAATTTGGGTTGAGTGTATAGATACAGAAATGGGTTCCCTAGTGAAAGATGGCTTGGCCCGTTAAGGCATAAGTTTGTGAAAGAGAACTGCTGGAGGGTAGGGGCCCGATGGGTGGGTTTCTGTATTAGGTAAATGGATGGAGGAAAATTTATAGATGGGAAAACTGATGTTGGATGAGATGGAGGGATAATGAAACTGCGGAAGTGCAGTCAATAGAACCGAGATGAGATGAATTGGGAGTCCATTGGGAAGGTTAGAAATATGATGAGATTAAGTATGGGGTTCATTCTTGGAAATGCATAAGACCATTGGGACTCCCATCCCTATGGGGTGAAATAAGCATGCATGTCAATTTGCCAGGAGAAACTATGAATGGGACAACTCATATGGGGGGAGAGTGGTATTGGTTGACTGTACCCAAATGTGAGAGAGATAAAGGTATTGCAGAGCTGTATGTAAGGACACTAAAGGTAAATGTCATAGGGTATGACTGGGATATGCAATTGATTTACAGAGGGAATAATTACATGCCAATGTTGAACATATACCTGAAGGGGTTGTAAACTTACAAAAAAAGTACCTGCACACATGAAAATCAAATACTCGATGTGAACAATATCTGATGATAAAGAATATATAGAAACTATTTGATAAAATTGAACATCAGTATGCATACCTGAATGTGACGTGAAAAAATGCTCCTCCGGGGCCAAGTGCAGATGGTGACCCTGGGAATGTGAATGTGTAGATGGCGGGACCAGGATCCCGTGGCTGAGAATGGATCGAAAAATAGAGGCTCTAGGCTCCTGTAACAAAGTGTGGAAGTTGGGAAAAAGGGGCTATATATGGTTGGTGGGCCCACAATGCCACCTCATTTGTACCTGTAACTGTAGCTAAATTGACGATATATCTTTGAGGAGATTTGGATATTGCGAGAGCATGAGGCTACCGATCCGAGAGTGGTGAGAGATAGGTTAGTGGTCCTATCCTCCTGCATGTTGTGAAATTATTAATTTGTAGGTAGGGACTGTATAGAGGGTCATACAGGGGATTTTTTGGGTAGGGGCTAACTAATGCGTGAGAAAAGGAGGAATACCTACACATATGTGTGTAGGTATAATCCCTTTTCTAGCACACAATGTGCTGTTGTGTTTGACATAGCTGCACATGTGGGCATGAGGGATGGGAAGACATGAGCGCATGAGATGTGTGCCTACCTGACTAATAGTTGTACACTCATGCACAGTTGTTATTCAGACAACTGTGCATTAGTGTGCAACTATGAAAAGAAAAAGTGTGCACATGTATGGGTGAAAGCCGCACACTGAGGGAAAGGTTAAGGGGTTGAAATTTTCTATATTTTGATGTTTTTTTATGGATGATGAGGTTGATCAAGTGGTTCTGTATGAATTCTAGTGATTAGCAGAATTTGATAGAAAGATTTAAGTGCACAGGAGAGAGTGAGAGTGGGACCATCTATGGGAGGCGGTGAGAGCGCAGTCAAGTGTTCAGAGACACTTGGAAGCTTGCGGGTTTCTCAAGTTATTTGACTGCCCTCTGATGTGGTCGCATGAGTTACTGATTCATTATCTAATTGAGATGTCGAGAACTGATCTGTAGTGCTTCATTGTTATAGGTAAGAATCTTACATTCACAACCATGAGGATGTATATTTCCTAACGGGGCTCCCATTCCATGGGATGGCCCTTCGTATTGATCCCCATTTGTTGGGTGAGGATCGAGTAGGTGACTTGGGGGCTCACCACTGCACTGGGCTGAATCCTATGTCAGTTTTGGTCATCCGTATTGAGACAATTGATGACCTCTTGACAGAGTGAATTGATGCTATGGTGGTGAGGATATACGGATCCTTGGGGACTCAATAGATCACTGGTGGTCAAATAAGGATAGTGGAGCAGGTCTTGAATGGGGACCTATTTGCATGGGGTGTGCTTCTTCACACCAAGATTATGGGAAATGTGAATGGGTGTTGGTGAGTCGACTCCGATGACTTCACATTCGACTCCATTCTGGTGGTCTGGTTTCTTGAGAGGTTGCCTCTATTGTGCTGGAGGATCCTGATCGAGCCTATGAGGCAATGAGAGTCGCGTCTGATGCAGTGGGCCTATGTGTTGGCCCAACATGGAGGTGAGGAGGGTGGCCATTATTTCACGTCCACGGTGGCGTGAGTGTGGTGACAAATGCCACAAGTGATTCTGAGGTAACCATACGTGGGTATGGACTACCGTCATGATCCAGACATGATGTTGCGTCCTGGGGAGGACTAGGATCAATGATGTATGTTTTTGTATTATGGTTTTATGTTTTGTGATTTGGATAGATAGCATTGATTATATGTGTATGTATGTTGATACTATMTTTGGTRTTGTTTTTCATATGTGGGACCCAGAGGATGAGAGGTGGAGGTGGTTAGGGGCTCGRCTGATAGGGGGCCTAATCAAATGGTGACTATATCCGAGGGTGGGAAAAAGGTGGCGATGAGATGAAACTAGTGTTGAACCAACGCATGAGCCATAGGGAGATGCTAGGGTACTGCTGGAAGATCTGCGTCGATGATTCAAGCAGGTTCTATAGGGTGTACCAGAGGGCATGTGGGCCCATATCCAAGATGAGGAGGTCCCTGAGTAGTGTGTGGCATTCTAGAAGAGTGGCGAACCCTGATCCATCGATAAGTAGTGGCAGGGGCAAAGATCACTGGTCAGCTTCCCCCTGGACTTGGAGGGCCCCCAGTTGGTGGGTCACCTCCAACTAATAGAGGACCTAGGGGGTGAGCTCTTGGGGCATCGTGAATGCCGGTTTTTGTATATATAGGCTTGGGAGTCCATTTTTTGTATAGGGTAGTTGATACCCACTTTTGTAGTCACAGGGGTGGGGGGAATTCATGAGCCTATGGGAAATTTGTACATGTTTATTTTTTCAAACACTTATGACACTTGATATATATATATATATATATATATATATATATGGATATATTTTGGATCATTCATGTCTTTCTGTGTTATGTTTTTTTATGTATGATGTATTTTCTACGTGTTGTGACAAATGTATGATATTATGTATAAAATGATGTTCAATGTGATAAATGCCAATCTAATACTAGGTTATCCATGTGATCTGCTACTTGATTAAGTTGTCTTAGAATATGTGTAAATATGATTGAATCAAATTTACGAGATAAGACTCTAACTTGCAGGTATTTGCAAAAGAGGCAAGGATTGTGAACATGATATATATTGTTGATATGCAGGATGACAAGCTAGGAATCTGTTAGTCACCATTAATTTTTTATTGTGTGAAATCAATATTTCAAGATATAGTTGGACGCTAAACAGGTTTGGAAGCCTGATAAACTAGCAAAGGGGCTAAGTATGGAAGGGAAGGGCTAAATCTGGCAGGAGCATTGAGCTAATTAGGCTTGACGCATCACAGATCATATGTTCTCAAGATCAACAACCGAGAATGATTTCGGGGGAAGAAGTTGTGTGACGTCAACGCCCTCCCAACACACCTGTAGGTCAGAAGGTCCCCGTCGACTCACAGGATCTTTCCTCTTTCACGGCCCGAAGAACTCTAAGGCTCTTCTAATTCCCTATCGGGAATTCTGCACCCACAACGATCTCCACGGGATATCCTCTTTATACTCGGGAGATCGGAACTCGTGACTTCGTGAATCCAATGGTCGAGCGTAGGTCTCTTGAATACCCGAGACCCGAGAATTAGTCAACGTTGACCTTTTCCTATCGGGATTTCCTCTATTGCGAATTCGACACTCGCGATGTCGAGTAACTTGTATTCCCGACTCCCAATTCCTGATATGCCAAAACTCCGATGCACGCGTGAGTTTGACCCTTCAACGTCCCATCACCTCTATCGAGATTTCGGACTTCGCGGGATCATGAATCCTGATGTCAATATTTCGGGACTTCTCGCTGTGAAACCCCGAAATGGTGTGCCACTTGTCCATGTCACCAACTGTTGTGGCCACACACTGTTTACTTAGTCATCGGGATATCGCGTATCGCGATTTCGCAATTCTCGCTG
Source organism: Picea sitchensis (assembly GCA_010110895.2). Lineage (NCBI taxonomy): Eukaryota > Viridiplantae > Streptophyta > Pinopsida > Pinales > Pinaceae > Picea > Picea sitchensis. The sequence continues at coordinate 13,101 of SNQJ01S0029198.1, forward strand.
CAATGTTACAGAGTTTCAACCTATGAAACCCCGATATATGAATTCCACGAGTAGATCCGACAGTCCTTGTGACTCAGATCGACGGTCCTGCCCCTCCTGAGCTTTGAACCCTTCGGGAATAATCCGCTGTATCTACCCTGCTCCTCCGTGAGATCTGACAGCTCACGGGATGTCGCGAATCCTCCGCTGAGAATACCGACCGTCTGTCCCTCCTTGGCTATTTTCACAAAATGAAACCAAGTGTTCCTCCGTGGAACTCGTCCACCTGCATGCAAACTTGCAACGCTTCTTACAGACTTCCAATCACAACTTCCTTGCGCTATCCTTCAACAAATTTGAAGGCCTTATCCTTCCTGATCTTTCTTATAACTCTGAGTCTTTTAGAAAAGACTCTTGTGCGCACTCCTTGTGGCAACCTTCAACCATTCCTAGTGTTGAATTCTTTTGACCCTGAGCACACCTGCAGCAGCAGTATTTCAAATACTCCTCTCAGGTTCACAACCCTGAGACTCCACTTGGCCTGTGCATGCCTTGCATAGCTTCGGTGCCCACCTGTACTTCCAGGCGAATGAGAACAAGAGTGACTCTATCTGAACCCTCTATCAATGCACTCCTTGTAGACAATTCGAATGAACTCCTTGCAGGAATCCTTGTTCAGATAGAGAAACAATTAAAACTCATTCCTTCTTCCTTTCAGACTTCAAACTCAAACATGAAATCATATACACAACATATAAAGAAAATGTATAACAGGAAGCAAACATTCATGAGCATAT
>SNQJ01S0029198.1:27582-51513 GCA_010110895.2 Picea sitchensis
GACCCCCCCTCTGCACTCCCCCATGTGGAAGAGTGTACATACTTCTGGGGTGTAAATACTTCATGGGGTATAAACACGGATGAAAGCAAGGACTTCTGAATCAGGAAGATAATCAGTCTCCACAACCAATAGGGGGCAACCTCAGTTATGGACAACAACATCCTGTACAGGGTATTATTCCTGCATAGGGGGCACACTTAAGAATTCCTTCCTCATAAGGACCTTGGAATCCATGGTAGGGACCAGTTCCCTTGTCAAGGATGTCGATTAGGGGAAAACCTTCCATACCCAATGGAACCTTAGTCAAGGCTCAACACCTATGTCCATTAGATCAATAGGGGGAAACCCTTCCCAAAATCCTTAGAATATAATGCAAGCCCAACCCTTTACGTCCTATTTTGGGATCAACCGATGACGTCTCAAAAAGCACAAAATATGTACGTTGGCGGCCATTTTTATTACCAGAGCCCTAGACAACAACCTAACTTTTCCTAGAAACCTGGTGCCAGTCAAAATCCAGGATCCTTTTTCCTTGGTTACAATCCACAACCCAAACTATCCTTTCTGGAAACTTTTCACTTGCCAGACTTGACAAGGTTATTAAATGATCCCATATGTCATGATCCGAGTTGGCCTCCTATGCTGACCAAGTTTCCTTTGAACATTCCAAAGTTTGAAGCCAAACCTAGTGAAGATCCTGATGATCATGTGACTACCTTCCACTTATGGTGCTCACCCAAATCTTTGAGAGACGACTCCATCTAGTTAGGATTGTTTCAATGAACCCTCATAGGGAGTTCTACTAAATGTTACATCAAGTTCGACCTCTCATGATACTCCTCCTTCGGTAAATTGGTAATGGATTTCTTAAACCATTTCCAATTACTTGTGAGATACAACATCAGCACTGATTTGCTGGCCAACGAGCAGAGAAAAGTGGACCATATCTCGGATCACATTCGAGAATGGAGACGCCAAAAGAGTTTGATAAAAGTGCCAGTGCCACCAGCATTTATGCTAGAGTGGTTCCTTAAGTATTTGGTACCCCAATTGTCTAAAGATGTCGCAACGTCAGGAATGTTTTCCAAGGAAGATGCGATAATGAGAGCTCAATAGCTAGATATGATTTACTCTCAGTTTGGTTTACTTTACGAAATCTTTCCAGATGCACCAAGGTCAATACTTGACAAGACCAGATAGAGGTCTAAACCACATGCCAATGGCATTATTGGTTCATCATAAACGAATCCTGCTGATAGATTGTCAAATTAATTGCAACAATTGTCGATACAAAAGACAACGACCAACCAGACCACCAGTTCAGTTGTTCCCCCTACCCAAAAGTCGAATGTACATAGTGTGCAAATGACAAACTTGAAGGACACCCAACAGCCTGACAGAAAGAAAAAACACTGAAATAAGGGTAAGGGGGGTAAGAAACCCACCGATAATGTAGGTGGGGGTGACACTAAAAGGAAGAAGTCAAAGTATCATTATAATCTTTGCAAGGAGGACCACCTGACACATCAGTTCCCTCAGCTTGCAGAAGCCCAAAAGTTATTGGAACAACAACAACCTGTTGTTTTAGCGAACCCATTTCCACATGGGAAAAACCTAACCCAAGCCTCTTCGAGCACTGAGGGGGGAAGTCAGGTACCCCCCTGTCTTCGAGTAATTCTTTGTCCGTGAATGTATGCATGATGAAAGGTAGAGTTGACATAGAAACTAGGACACATGACTACGAAATTCCAAGCACCTCTGAGAAGAGCAAAGAAGTTTAAAACCCACCTCTTCCTCTCCATATTGAGAAGATGTTGGGAGAAACAATGACACACATCCCAAAAGGTGCCTTCAAGAAAGCTTCTCACAATCCAAATGCAAGGCCACCTAGAAATACTCTGTGGTGGAGAATTTTTCTAAACCCCTTGTGCAATGCCTACTTTGGAGTTTCTCCAGAGCTGCCCTTCCGAGAGAAAGGCTTTGTTCACCACCCTAGGATCTGTTGATACTTGTAATACGAGAACAATCATGCTTGATACGACCGACTTAAAACCTTGGCTTCCTTACCACATATCTTTTCAGATAGTAGTGGCTTACACCACGGAAACTTTTACCTGGAACATTTTTTGCATAGTGGTGGATGAGGGTGCCTCGACATGCGTGATGTCTTTGGTGTGATGGAAGGATATTGGCAAACCTATTTTGTCTCCATCACCTACTCTTTTTATGACTTTTGACGATCATTCTTTCCGACCACATGGGATCATTCCTTCTTTCCCTGTGCAATTAGGGGGAAAAAATGTGTGCGTCAAAGTCGAAGTGGTCGATGTGTCTCTCAACTACAATATCTAGTTAGGAAGGCGTTGGACCTATGATATGCAAGGAGTGGTCGTGACATTCTTCCAGGTCTTGTTGTTTCCACATGAGGGTCGAATCATGACCATTGATAAGTTATCCTTCTTTTTTCTTGACCCTTCATTGGGAGTCTCCACTGTCTCGATGATTGATAACCCTCAGCTTGACTTCATCAATGTAGGGGTTGGTTTGTGCCCACCTTTTATGGGTACTTTCGATTACCCGCCTCTGACCAACAATGTCCATTTCATGTCAGCTGTCCTTGAGCAACCTCAGGCCAAAAATTTTCAACTCTCATCATTTCACACGATGTACTTTAATGATCCATGGAATCTTCCTTCCCCATCAGCCATGATGGAAGGGACAGAGCACCATGGCATGGCCATGACCCTGTCTGCGGTAGAAATTGCATACTTGATTATTTATCAAACTTTCACCGACCCTGACCCGACTCTCACACAAGAGTTATATATGGTGCTCAAGCCTATTTGGTCTCAAGGCTCCCTTGCTGATAAAGATTATTTAGACTTAGTCTTACCCTAAGAAGCAGGTGAATTCATTCTAACTATGAATGGAGATAAATCTTGTTCTATCAATCCTTTGGAAATGCACGTAGTTTATGTTGAAGGAAATATGGAAACAATAGCTGAAACGATACCTATCGACATCTATAAAACCCCTGGCGTCGTGGAGAATATCTTTGTCAGAGTGGACTGCTCCCATGAGGAGATTCAAATTTACATGGATTTATTTAAAGAATTATGCAACGTGTTTTCCTTCTCTTATGATGAAATTCCAGGCATAGATCCAAGAATCGTCGAACATGAAATCGCGACTTATCCTGATGTTAAGCTGGTCCGACAAAAGCTTCATCCGTTAAATCCTAGGAAAGAAACAACTATTAAGGCTGAAGTAGAGAAACTGCTTAAAGTTGGTTTCATCTACCCCATCCAATTGACTCAATGCGTGTCAAATCCCATGCCAGCCAACAAAAAATAGGGTACGATTCACGTACGTACAGACAATCGTGCTCTGAACAAGGCTTGTCTAAAGGATATTTTCCCCACGCCATTTATCGACCAGATAGTTGACGAATGCACATGTTGTGAGGACTTTTCTTTCATGAATGTTTTTTCGGTATACAATTAGATACAGATCAATTCCAAAGACCAACACAAAACCACTTTAATTTGTCCATGGGGTACATTCGCTTATCAGAAGATGCCTTTTGGTCTGAAAAATGTTGGAGATACATTTCAGTGGGCCATGTCTTTTTCTTTCCACGAACTCAAGCACATAGTCGAGGCTTATCTTGATGATTTAGCATCACGATCTCACAAGAGAGATGATCATCTGGCACACCTCCGACTTATCCTTGAACAATGTTGCTACTACCGAATCTGCTTGAATCCAAACAAGTGTGGTTTTTGCGTCACATTGGGTCGTCTGCTCGGTTTCATAGTTTCGAAAACATGGATCATGGTCGATCCTCTAAAGGTTGAGGAAATAGTTTAGTTGCCGCCCCCGTGCACCATCCCTCAGCTTCAACATTTGCAGGAAAAAGTGAACTTTTTACAGCGTTTCATCGCAAACTATGCCGACATCACAAAGGGTTCTATGAATTTATTGAAGAAGGATGTTCCTTTTCATTGGGATGAAGCCACTCGATGCTATTTCACAGTGTTGAAATTCGCCCTCACATCTACCCCTCTACTTCGACCACCCAATTACAATAAACATTTATTATTGTACTTGGCCACTATGGAGTCGACCATCGGTATGGTCTTAGTTCAGGAGGATGATTTTCTCTCAGAATACGTGATTTATTATCTGAGCCGAGGCCTGGTTGGACCAGAAATCAATTATTCCCACATTGAAAAACTTGTGTTGGCAGAAGTCCATGCTATCCAATGGTTCCATCATTACATCTTATTTCGCAAGACCACTGTCATTGTCATTGTGAATCCATTTCAATACATGTTAACATGACACGCCATCAGCAGAAAGATTAGTATATGGATTGTTATCCTCCAGGAATTTGACTTGGATTTCATTTCATCAAAATAAAAAAATTCGTTGGTCTTCGAGGAACTCATATCGAAACTTCCGGTTGAATCAGGTGATGTTATACCTAACGAGTTGCCTATCAAAGGAGACATGTTTTTGATCGCATATTCCGACCCCTAGTATGGAAATCTGCTTGTCTATATCCAGACTTTGAAGTGCCCCGCCTCTTCTTCTCGTGATGAGTGTCACCGTATACGTCATTAGGCCAAGAACTATCTCATACTCGAGGACACTTTGTATCGTCGAGGTGTATACTGCATCCTTTGCCGATTTCTCACTCATGAAGAAGCAGAAATAGTTCTTAACAATTTCCACACTGGAGAATGTGGCGGTCATTTTTCTGGGTTGGAAACAACCCAAAACATTCTACGAGCCGGTTAATTCTGGCTGACATTAATCAAAGACTGTGTTGAATCGGTCAAGAAGTGCCACCCATGTCAAATCTTCTCTCGAAAGATGAGGGCACACCCCGCTCCCATGTTTCCCATTATCACCGTTGGTCCCTTCACTAAGTGGGGGATTCATTACACTACATGCAACCGCCCTTCATTAAGGGGGCACCATTACATCATTGTAGTATTATATTACTTCACCAAGTGGATCGAATCTATGCTAACATTCAAAGATGATGGGGAGACCCCAACTCTCTTTTTGTTCAACCAGATAGTAGCAAGGTTCGACGTCCCGAGAGAGATTGTCACTAACCATGACAGTCACTTTCAGATCAAAATGATGACCGAGTTAACGTCAAATCTTGGGTTGAGGCAATAACATTCATCACCATACTACCCACAAGTGAATGGTCAGGTAGAAGCTGTAAATAAATCTCTTAAGACCATTCTACAACGAACGATCAATTCAGCCAAGTCAAATTGGAATTTGATCTTATACTCAACATTATGAACATCTCTTAAGATTGCAACCAGTTTCTCACCTTTTCAACACGTTTACGGGCTGGAAGCAGTCTTACCCATAGAGTGCCAAATCCCATCTTTAAAGTTGGGAGTGCAGTTATTGCCAAACACTTCACTGCTTGAATAACATTTATTATATCTCGAGCAGCTCAATGAGCAACGTCATGATGCGACCTTAGCTAACGAGGCTCATAAACAAAAAATCAAGTGTCAATAGGATCGATTCATTCATCCTCAGATTTTCTGTGAAGGCAACCTTGTCCTGGTCTATGACCAAGATAAGGACCCCTTGGGGGCAGGAAAGTTCAAACTTATGTGGGTCAGACCTTTCATCATGAAAGAGGTTCTAAAAAAGGGTGCTTATCATTTAGTGGAATTTGAGGGAAATATTTTGGCAGAGCCTAGAAATGGGCTCTACCTCAAGAAGTATTACTCATAGGTGGGTTGCCTTGGGTAACTTTTTGTAACATATGTATAGTATTTGTACTATTACTTTTAGTTGTATGGACTGGTCATTTTTTATGTTATCATTTTCACTGTGGAAGATGTAAAGTGAATCAGAGGTGTTCGTTGGGTTTGTGGACAGCGCTACCCGACACACTCAGAGGTTTTCTTTCGCAGCTTGGGTGATTTTCACACCTCAGGGCCAGTTACTATCCTTAGGAGGTATATGTTTAGATGATACCAAAAACAACGTCACCAAATATAGTGTAGTTCTTGAGTTGCTTTGTGACTATTGGCACCAGGCTGAAGTGGAAAGAAGGATGATCATGGGAAAGAAAGTGTGCAGGAAATTGAAGTGACAACTGGTAAAAGATCAGCACACGTGAATGCAAAAAAGAGTGCACAAAGGGAAGTGATAGCTGGAGGAAGAACAACACACGCATGGGAGAAAAACCTAGCATAAGAAGGGTTAGGGTTTTGGTAATATTCTGTAAGTGGATGAAGAGCTCGAAATGTATAAATATAGATACAAAAGTATCATATAGGGTTGTTGTGGTTGTGGTTGTGGTTGTGGTTGTTGTTGTCATTGTTGTTGGTGTTGTTGTTGTTGTTGTTGTCATTGTTGATTTTATGTTAGTTTTATGAAGATTGCGATTGTTATTGAGTGATTTTTATGAGTATTGTTGTTGAAATACATGAGGGGTTTGAATTGTATGAATCGAGTTTTGTAAGATGTTGAGCAAGAAATATATGAGTGAAGGTAGATCTAAGGATTAGCTCATAGCCTGTAGATCCTAGTGTGATATAGTTCATCTGACATAGATCCTACCCACCTTTGCAGAGAACTGTAAGTGCACGGTGTAGGGAGATCAAGAAATACTATAATAAAATAGCCAAGACCCAAATCTTTGTGGACGTAGCCCAGGAGGGATGAACCACGGTAACATCTGTTTAATGTATTGAAAGTTTGCATATCTTTAACTTCTTTCAAGCAATATATGACTACGATTGATGAATAACCAAACACATTATTAGAATTTGTTTATATTTTGAGTTATATGCATGCGATTCCTGGGAACAAGTAGATTACAGTAACAATTCGCAGAACATGGATTTAATCAAGAAACCCTTTATCTCCTACTCTATCCTAGGCTGTAAACACTTGAGTCTTACAGTCAACCATCCTTAGCTATCTCAGGTGAGATTTCACAGTACCTTCTGGGTGTCGCGCTTCCTTCTTCTTTACCAGGTGGGCCAATAGTTAGAGGCTTTGTTGGAACCCCGAATGACATGAACCCTAGGTCAATAACTCAGATAACCTGAGAAGGGAGTCGATAAAACTAACAAATGGTTTTATTTCCATATCAAGAGGAACAATATAGGAGTGAGTAGATGATATAGAGTGGACAAGAACCATCGAAGAAGAAATGAGTCGTTAGAAGGGAATGTGGAGACCTTGGAACCCCACGAGAGAAGAAATTGAGGGTTGATTGTGAAATAAAGAGCTAGAATTTGCACACAAAGACAATAGAAACCCTATAATCACACCACACAGATACCTGGATAGATACGTGTTTACGGATTTACATGAAATATTTTTCTGTGATTTTCCACATCTATTATAGGAGTGGATCTTAAGGTTAACAAATAATCACCCGACGAACCGGATTCGACAACTATATTGGACTCTAGTACATATTCAGTAGCTACAACAGGTGAACAACAAATTCACCCGCACAATAGACTTTTGGTGTGACAGTATTGTGGCAGGATTCATCACAGAGTTTTCGATAGACACAACAAAGTCATACAGTGCAGTCAAGTAAGAATTTCTACGAGGACCCAGAGGAAGGTACATTCAATCCCTATATACCTCTATCAAGATACTGCTATATAAAAAAGATGTAATGAAAATGGAATCAGAAAATTAGAATTCCCTGTGCGCATGGGGGAAGGGGGGAAGAAATGATAGAAAGAGGAGGAATGGAAGGAGGGAAGGATAAAGAGAAGAAGGAAGAGGAACCCTTGGATGGATGATGACCAGCTCAAGTGGATCTTGGTGTCATTAGGAATGACGCGTAGTGAAGAACCCTACCAATATAATATAAACACCAAGAAGAGAGCCATAGCTGAAAGGGAGGGCTTGACAAGCGATGAGGAATAGGTAGAGGATATTCAGTTTGTGGATCAGATTGAGGAAATCTTGCGTGCCACCTATGAGAGGAAAACAAGAGACCCAAGAATAGGAGGAGAAGACAACCACTCCTTTCATATCAATGACAGTGTGGAACCCATAAAACCATGTGTGAACAATACACCACAAAGAACACCACCATTTAGGAAACCAAAGTTTGGAGGAAGTCCAACAGCAAGAAGCACATCTACACAAGGAGCGACAACTGGAGGAGCCAGTTCAGGTAATATTAGTCAAGTATCCACACCGCACGGAGGAGGCAGTAGCTCAGTACTCAGAATGGTAGGACACGACCCTACTATCAGATTACCAGAGTTTCGAGGAGAAGTAGCAGAAGATCCTGAGAAGCATCTATTCATTTGTGCTAAGATGTGGGAAGCAAAGAAGATCACTGATGACAACACCAAACTCATGTAGCTAGCGATCACACTAAGAGATTGTGCACTAGACTGGTACATGAGTCTAGACACAAACGGTGCTCCTGGGATGACAAGGACACTAGATGACATTAATAAACTACTAATTAATGAGTTCTAGAAGCCGAGCTCAGTGGATCAGTATATGAACGAGATGATTGAGATACAAGAGAAACCAGGAGAATTAGTATGGGATATTGATCAATTATTCAAGCGATTAAAAGGGATGTTAAAATACCTTATGACTGAGATGCAACATTGACACATATTTGTCAAATCACTACTCCCACACTTAAAATATCCACTACGACAACAAAAGTTTCAGACAAAATGATGAAGGAGCATCACTCCATGTCATCATGCGCCAACCAAGTGAGGCACATCAGTGCATACATTCGATGAAGGAAGAGAGGCACAACCCTAATTTCAAATTTTGAATTTGAATGTAATTAAATGCTTGTAAGGCTGTTAGAGCCATGACGTCATGCATATATGTAGGCATAACTGTAGATAGCCTTAATGGATTGTAAGGATGAGATCTAGATCCGATTCTGGAGTAGACAACCCATTCAATGTAAAGTTAATGTAATTGAAAAGGGTAGATGAGAAGGAGGGAAGAGCTCAAAGAGCCCCCCCCATGTAAAACATCGAAGATCTATTTTTTGAGTTAGTCTTAGAGAGAAGAGAGAAGGAGCCGAGACTCTGTCAAAGTCTGAGCTTAGAAACACCTTGTAAAGAGAGGCATTTTTATTAATACAAAACATAGCAGTTTTTCCTGCATATTGTCTATATTGTGTGAATGTCTTTGAGTGTTCATTTTATGCTGTGAATGTATGGTTAGGTATGCGTTTGCAGGGATAGACAGATTCTACTATCTGAAGAGTTCTTTGATTTCAGGTTTGGGGATCTTTGAGGCTTCATGCCAAGAGGGCATGGCAAAACAATGTGGGTTCTGATAGCCAGTGCTTAGAGACAACTTCTAGCTCTGCGGAATCTAGACAAAGACGTGCTAAGGAGAGTACGACATCCAAAGTCATAAACTCAGGAGAAGATCTCAAAGTTGAAGCACACCTTGGAGATAAGACTGTGTGGAGTAGGACACAGTAGAAGACAAAATTTCTAAGGAGTTATGTAGAGGCTCTACAAGGAGGGCATTGAGCACAGGCACAGAGTGCTGAGAAGGAACTCTATTGGGAGTTCAATAAGAAGTCAAAATCATGAGGATTCTAGACGCTCTACCAGGAGGGCATTGAGTAGGTGCCAGAGTGCACAGGAAAGAACTCCTTGAATTCTAGAGTTGAAGAAGAGTCTAAGGAGAGGGATCTTCATAAGTTTGTTGAACACCCTGCATACTCAGCAAGAAGTTTCTTGAGAAAGAGAGTGCCAGGAAGGCATAAGATTCTCCATCTGAAGGAGAAGGAAAGGGTGAAGTCCCTTAGAGATCTAAGCAACAGAGAAGCTCAGAAGAGATAACACCTTTGTGTGTGCAGAGACTCTACAGGAGCGCAAAGTAAAATAATCCTTTGAGGATTCGAAGGGAGAATATTAGGAGGAAAAGTGCCTTTCTGCATAGGCCATAGCTATAAAGATCACAGAGGCAGGGGAAATCTTTGGAGAGTTTAGAGTCCCGAAAGCTCAGGAGGGGCAACGTCTTTGAGAACATAGGCAAGACCCAAGGGTGTAGAGCTCGTAGAGGAAAAGCAAAGGTCGAGGCCTTTAGAATTTGGAAAATCTTCCAAAGTTGGGAAGAAAGCGCAAGCTCAAGGGGAGAGCACAACTGCCATCGGATCAGGCCTAAGGGAAGATCTAGACCGTTGAAGTTTTTACATTCAGATAGTAGCAAGAGATGCACAGAGGAAAAGAGTAGGTCTGGGCCATCAGATCTTGCTCAGACAGTCACTAGTCGTCGAATCTGTCAAAAGAAGCATAAGGTTTAAATCCTCACGTGCAAAGTAGAGAACCTAGAAAGTCATGAAATAGTGAATGTATCGATATTTTAGAGGTCCTAATGATGCGAGATCGGGTCACCTCTTAGTGAAAGTCCCAAAGGTAATTGATGTGACCATCTAGAAGGAGGACACATGTCGCAATATCTCCATTTTAGGGATTTGGACATCGAGAAGCATAGAAGGGAGTCTTCGGCTTCACAACTGGCGAAGTCCCGAAATGATCTGGACCATCCATCTGTGGAGGACACGTGGAGGAGATCAGGGAGTCACCAGGATTTCGAATACCGGGGATTCGAAGGACCAGAGGAATTAGTGTCATTGGGGTCATGGAGTCCTGAAGACCGAAAGGGATCGGGATTGTCCAAGCGGAGGACACATGGTAGCGATCCAGGCATTGGGGAAAGTCTCGAAAGGAGCATTTTGACATTTCCACTACTGAAAATGTGAGAGGTAAGAGTTTTAAACTCTTGACCCTTAGAATCTTGAAAGGATCTGAGTTGTTGGATTAAGAGGGGCTTTGATCTGTTGATCTTGGCCATGGGTGAAAAGGGTCGTATCGTCACTTCGACATTTTGGATATCGGAAGTGTGAGATAGAAGGGGCAGAGGGGACCTCGCATCGGGAATGCCTGAAACATGAAAGTCCGAAAGCATTTGGAGAAAGACAACATTTCGACATATCAGAGTTCAGAACTTCGATATTTCTAAGGACAAGGCGATCGAGCATTTTGGTACTGGAAACCCCAAAATCATGAAATGCAAAGAGTCGGGGAAAGGAAAATCCCTAGAGGAGAAAAGCCGAAGAGAGAGGCATTTCAGGATATTGGAATTCTACATTTCAGGGATCCTGTAGACACAAGGTCGGAGCATTTCGGTGTTGGGAAACCCAAAATCGCGAAAGGAATAGTAGGCTGGGGCACAAGTATTTTCAGTATTCCAAAAATCGTCTTTTCAGGAGTCTTTAAGACATGAAGCTGAGCACGTTGCGACGATGAACCCCAGAGAATATTGCAGTCATATGAGGGGAGGTCATGTGGAATAAAGGTTTAGCCTAGGGGGCTAGCCACGATTAAAGCCTATTTCAACAAATCAACATTTTGGTGACCGGGAGATCGAGGAGTCAAGGACTATTGACATCAGAAAAAAGAGAGTCCCGAAACCTGAATTTGCATTCCCGAGGAGGAAAAGGAAGCGGTCATATTCAGAGGCCGTAGAAAGCAGAAGGACCTGTGGATTTATTATTGGAGATTCTAGTGGGAATCCAAAGAGCCTCTTCAGCTCAGCGAAGTTTTTGAATGATCCTTAGACCGAGAGGTGATGCAGAACTTACCAAGGCAGGGGCTATGTGTGCGTCATTTGTGGTATCAGAGCTTGAATCTGGTTGTATATTTTAGGTAGAGGAGGCAGTCATTAGGATTGCAAGGAAATGCTGGGAACACTCAGGGTTACAGAGTGACAGTTGCAGATCTGTTAGGAGGACAGATAGACAATGGGCATAATGACTACTGAAGGTCATGCACACAGTGGAAAGAAGAACCAGTAGTAGCAGGGGAACGCTGCAAGGGATAAGGAGCTTGCCGAGATCATGGAAAGGATGGATGAGCTTGCACTACGGGTGCAGCAGGATGCAAAGTCAGGATGGGTGTATGAATGGCCCATTGGGACAAAGGTAAAATGGCCAGTTAGGGCATTGATGGCCAAAAGATAGCAGAGGTTGTTGAAATTATGGTTGAGGCATGCTGAAAGCCTCAACAGACCAGAGGAGAAGATGGTTCAGGTGTGTGAACCAGAGGCTGGGAGAAACCTCAATAGTGAGGATGACATGGGATCAGATGAAGATCTCAAAGACTGCCAAGTGGGTAGAACAAAACATCCCAATTTCCAAGAAAGAAATGAGATGAGATCGCTGCAGGATCTCATAGACTGTCAAGAGGAAAGTAGGGAAATTTCATATTGCCAGGAGATAAATGAGACGAGGTCACTGCGGAATCTCATAGACTGTCAGGAGGGCAGTAAAAAAATCCCAATTTGCGAGGTGGGCATGGGAACAGAAATGAGGCTATCTGAAAGTCTCATGGACTCGGAGGTGGGTTCATATCAGCAAGGGATGCTAGTAAGTGGAGATTCATGTGATTTTGCATATCATGTGAATGAAGATGATGACAAGTTAAAAAATTGCACCATCCAAGAGGAGGATTGAAGAAATCTTCTATATTTCTACCACATAGCCTAGTTGAGGAAAGGATTTGTGTTACCGAAAGAGGAGCAACAACAAAAAAAAGAAAAACAGTTGTGACTGTTGTGGAAGAGGTGGAGTAGACATTTGAGGCTGCCCAAACAAAGGGAGATGAGCATTCCGAGGAATGGCTCAACAGTTTCAGCCAGGAGGCTGAGGAAGCTGCAGGAACTGAGCTGACAACAAAAGAAGAGCATGCTGATGAAATACTCAATCCATGGGAGAAGGAGTTGGGAATGCTAGAGGATTGGTTGAACAATACAGGGCCAAAAAATGACTATCGAGACTAGAGAATTATGCAGATGATTGCAGAGGAAGAGCATTCTGAGGAATTTCCCAGAGATTTCAGTCGGGAAGCTGAACTGGTAAAGACTGCCATGCCTAGGTATGCAACCGCAGACAAAAAGAATTTCCAGTTTGAGGAGAACCTGGGAGAGGTTGGATGTAACACACCCACTACAAAAATCAATTTTTTTCGGCTTTTTTCTTCTTCTTTTCTCTGAGGAACAGAATTCCCCGAATCCCTACAGGGCCTGATATAGACCCTGCCATCCCTTATTCATACCCATATGATCGGCGGCTATGACCATAGGCCTTACTGGAGAGGTGCTCCTAGCTTTCATGATTCGAGAAATCGCGATGCATGTATTCCCATGTTCTCTTATCTTTCGACGGGCCGAAACCCGAAACATACCTAACCACCTAGTGATGTTATCAACAACCCAGGTTAAGTCCGGGTTCTCTTTCCTTCAGGATTTCACATACCGGAATTTCAGGAGATGTGATGACAGGAGGTCTCACACCTGGGTCTCCAAGGAACCGGAACTCTAAAATCTTCATACCATCTATATATATATATATATATATATATATATATGTATGTATGTATGTATCTATATATATATCTTACTCAACCTATTTCTAGATTTTTCAATTCGGGTTTTCATGGAATGAAACGTCAAGGGGCCCATTCCCTTCAGTACCCCAAAATCTGAAACATCGAAGTACCAGATTTATATGTGCCAGGCCATCTCGGGGTTTCACATATCGGGATTTTGGGATATGCGAGGACAAGAGGTCTTGTACCCAGATCCTCTAGGAGCCAAAACTTCAAAATACCAAACTCTAAACTCCGAAGTATCAAGATTTTGCGCGCTACGCTACATCAGAGCTTTCCCCATCAGGATTTCGCATTTAGTAGATACAAGGGAAAAAAACAGTCCTTTGGGGATCTCGGGTACCGAAACACCTAAACACCCAAGGCTATACGTACTCAGTCATTTTGACATTTCGCCTATCAGGATTTCATGTTGTGCGATGACAAGAAGTCTCTCTCCTAGGTTTCTCGGGAGCCAAAAACTTTGGGTCATCAAAAATCATCCATGCTAGTCTGAGTTAGGGTTTTACTAACTAGGATTACGGGGCTGACGCATACAAGGGAAACTTACCCTTATGTATTATGGGTACCGAAACACCAAAACGCCGACCCAAGTCACACTATGCCATATCTGGATTTTGCAAGTTGAGACTTCGTGATACAAGAGGGTGAAGATTCACACTCTTCAACTACCTGAGTGCCAAAAAGCCGATACACCCACTCATCATACACTCGACCAAAACACAAGGTTTCACAGATTAGAGATTCACGATGTGCGCAGACATGAGGTCTTGCATCTAGATCTTTTGGGAGTCGGAACTCTAAAATACCAACTCTTAACCTGCGCATCTATTTTGGGATTTCACCCATCGAAATTTTTCGGGTCGAGGATTCAGGAATTGTGAGTACGAGAGAATATGCCCTTGGGTATTCTAGGTGCCGAAACACTGGAATCTCATATCTTCTCCATACTATATCATTTTGGGATTTCGTAAGTCGAGGTTTCGGGAATTGTAGGTACAAGGGAATATGTCCTTGGGTATTCCAAGTACCAAAATGTCGGAACCTCATAACTTATGCAGATGCTATCATTTTGGGATTTTGCAAGTCAGGGTTTTGGGACTTGAAGGTACAAGGGAATACGCCCTTGGGTATTCCAGGTGCCGAAACACCAAAAGGTCCTAACCCATTCATGCTTTGTCATTTTGGGTTTTTGTGAATTGGGGTTTTGGGAATATGCCCTTGGGTATTTTGGGTGCTGAAACACCGAAAGGTCATAACCCATCCACGTGCTATCATTTCAGGTTTTCGTGAATCAGGGTTATGGACTTGCGAGTATAGGATAACTCGCACTAAGGTACCCTGGGTGCTGAAACACCGAAAACTGAGGTCTTAACCTCATGTTGTCGTTCCGGATTTCGCAAGAGGGTTTCTGGACTTGCGAATACAAGGGAATATGCCTTGGGGTATTTTGAGTGCTGAAACATCGAAAATTCGAAGTCTAAGAGAACCAATCCCTCTCGTGCAGGGTTTTAAGACTTAAACCATAAAATCCTCCTTCGAGTCCTGGAGCAATTTTCACCAGGTTTGAAGACCAGACTGAAAGGTCTTTTAGAAAGTAAGGTAGCAATCCTGAAAGGGTGACCCTGTGGAGAAATCTATCCAGGGTATCATGTGAGGAAAATAATGAAACAAATCTCCTATGAACAGACTTGAAATTTGAATAGTTCAATATATATATATATAAACATAAGCCATAGGTGGTCTTTCCAATATAAGCATGCAACCACCATTTCTGATCAAAACAACACACTGATGATCTTATGCTAAATCATTCATAATTGCACAAACCAAGATCATACATGACATAATATTAATTTCAAGATGCAAGATATAACACTTATCAGAAAAACACCAGGTTTGATGCAACTACTGATAGGGGTGCTCGTTTCCACCCAACCGTAGGCTCAACGATTCCGAATGGATTTACCACTAGCCACCCCTGAGCTTAGACCACTGTGATGTGAGATTGAATCTCTATTCGTCAAAAGTCGAGAATGAAGGTTACTCTCCTTCTTCTCTACTCATCCATCACTTTGTGTAATTTTCTAGAGTTCTTCCAATTTTCTCCCCTCTTGCAATCTCTGTCGCGACTGTCCCCTCCACACTTCTTCCCCCATGCATTTCTCTCTGGTGAGGTTCCGTTTGGCATGATCTTCCTTGAGGTGGTTAGGCCTAAGGACTCTATGGATGGGTGTTTCACCCCCCATCCCTCATTAACTCATGAGGAGCCCTTTACCTACCAACCCGGCAAGTTATTTAATTCGGGCCCAACGAGCCGCTCTTGGTTCTCCGGGCCAGTGAAGACCAAATACGGTATTAGTTTCGATGGAAGTTAACTCCACCATTCCAGGTTCCTTCCACCACCTTTCTTCAACCATCATGGGCTCTTTTTTAGCACACCCCCCTATCAGTAGTCCTACAACATATATTCATAACATCATTTAAATTCATCGACCTTTTACACAAGGTCCATTCACATCACACATTCACATTTTTGAGTTTTCCACAGTTCCTGAACAATATAGTTATTTTTTTTACAGATTGGGGGAAATAGGGTGTTACAATTCCCTCCCCCTTAAAGGAACATTTTCCTCGATGTTCTATCTATCAACATGACATGCATGTGAAGATGTAAACAAAATTGGATATGCTTGTTTCATGACATCCTCCATTTCCCATGTAGACTCATCTAGGCCAAAATGTCTCCAATGCACCTTGACCTGTGCAATGGTTCAGTTCCGAAGTGGGGTTTCCTTTCTGTCCAATATGCATTGAGGTTCTGGTAGAAATTCTCCCTCCAGTTCCACCTAGATCACAAACCAGTCAATTATATGGTTAGCATCATGTACATATTTCTTCAATAATGAAACATGGAAAACATTATGTGCTTTTATGGTGGGAGGAAGTGCTAGCCTATAGGCTACAGGTCCCACTCTATATAGAACCTCAAAGGGTCCACAATACCGAGGTGCCAACTTGACACAATCTCCCATTTTCAGGGAACTCTTCCTAGGTCTAACTCTAAGATATACATGGTCTCCCATTTTGAACTCTCTGGGAGTTCTCTTTTGGTCCGCATAACTTTTCTTCCGGTTCTAAGCGACCTTCAAGTTTTGTTTTATCTGAATCACTTGTTGTTCCATTTCTTTCAACATGTCGTGTCCAAAATAAATTATGTTTACGGGATTACTCCAACTGACAAGAGTGTTGCATGACCTACCATAGAGGACTTCGAAGGGACTCATCTTTAAGGATGCTTGGTAGCCATTGTTATAGGCGAATTCCACCAGTGGCAGGTAGTCTTCCCACTTCATGGGTTGATGCATTATATTCATTCTTAACATGTCTTCTAGTATTTGGTTCACTCTTTCTGTCTGTCCATTAGTTTGAGGGTGATAGGCGGTGCTAAACAACAACTTAGTCTCTAAACCAACCATCAGTGATTTCCAAAGGTTGGAAGTAAATTTCGTGTCTTTGTTAGACACGATCTCTTTCATCATACCATGTGGTCTGAATATCTCCTTCATGAATACTTGGGCGATGTCTATTTCCTTGCAAGTAGATTTGATGGGGATGAAATGAGAAGCCTTGCTCAATTTTTCCACCACTACCATAATGGTGTCATTCTATTTGGTCAAGGTCAGTAATCCAGTGATGAAATCCATGGAGATGGTTTCCCATTTCCATTTTGGGATTGGTAAAGGTTGCAATAATCCTAATGGGTGTCGATGTTCTGCTTTAACCTGTTGGCACTCTATGCATTTGGCCAAGTACTCAACTATGTCTTTCTTCAATCCCGGCCAGTATAATTGTTTCTTGGTGGCCGTGATCATATTCTAGTATCCTGGCTGACCAGTATAGGGTATTTTATGTAGTTCATCCAATATGAACCTCTTCAAGTTGTCACAATCTGAAATGTACAATCTGCTTCTGTAAGTGAGCAGACTTCCTTCGGTCATCTGGTATCTTTCATATTTTATTCTTGTGGGCTCTTTCTGTAGGTATGAGGTCATGGTCTAGATGAAGGGATCTATCTCTTATGCATTTATGTCTCTTTCCTTGACATCTGTCTCACAGGTGCTCATCGCTGCCAGGTGAATTGTTTTCATGCTTCGGCTAAGGGAATCTGCCACCCTATTTTCTTTTCCTTTAATGTGTTTGATTTCAAAATCAAACTTGCTAAGGAGGGGCATCCACCTAGATTGTGTAGCATTGAGCTTCGGTTGGTCAAACAAATATTGCAATCCACAGTGGTCTGTCATATGTACAAATTTCCTCCCCAGGAGGCAATGTCTCCATATTTTTAAGGCGTGCAGTATGGCGGCCAGCTTGAGATAATGGGTCACATAGTTGACTTCATGCACATTCAATTTCTAAGATTTGTAGTAGACCACATTTCCTCCTTGCATAAGGACTCCTCCGAGCCCTTCCTTACAGGCGTCTGTGCACACGAGGAAATCAACTTCAGGATCAACGATCTTTAGCATGGGTGCGTGGGTCAGTAGATGTTTCAGGGTTTGAAATATTTCTTCACATTTCTGTGTCCACATGAATTTTGTCCACTTTTTCTGGAGGGAAGTGATTGGACAAACAATCTTAGAGGACCCTTTTATAAATCTCCTATAGTATCCTGCTAAGCCCATAAAGGATATGATATCCGAAACATCCTTTGGGGTAGGCCATTCCATGATAGACCTAATCTTGTCAGGGTCTACTGCTACTCCTTCTTCCGATAAAACATGGCCCAAGTAATGTATTTGCTTATGGAAGAATTCACACTTGATGAATTTGGAATAGAGTTGATGCCCTCTTAGCACTTTCAACACAAGTCTAAGATGCTCTTCATTCTCTTCTCTATTCTTGGAATAAACTAATATATTGTCAATAAAAACCAACACAAATTTGTCTAGGAATTTGTTGAGTACATTGTTCATCAAGCACATGAAAGTGGTAGGGGCATTGGTTAACCCAAATGGCACTACCACAAACTCATAGTGACCATACCATGTCCGAAAGGCAGTTTTATGGATGTCTTCACCCTCAATTAGGACATGATGGTATCCCGACCTTAAGTCAATCTTCGAGAAAATAGATGCACCTCCCAATTGATCGAACATGTCATCGATCCTGGGCAAGGGGTACTTTTTATTTATGGTTACCTTATTGAGTTGTCTATAATCTACACATAGTCTAAGGGTAGCATCCTTCTTTTTCACAAACAGGACTGGTGCTCCCCATGGAGACACGCTGGGATGGATATAGCCCTTATCCATCATTTCTCTTAATTGCAATTTGAGTTCAACTAAATCAGGTGTGTTCATATGATAGGGTGTCCTAGACATCGGCACCACTCCCAGTGCAAGTTCTATCGAGAATTCAATGTCTCTTCTCGGAGGTAGACCCGATACCTCTTTCAAAAAAACATCTCTGTATTCTCTCAAGGTAGGGTGGCCTTCGAGGATTGGTTTGTCACCTTCAATTGTTTTCAACACCTATATTGCATATAGGGGACATCCTTTTTGACAATACTTTCTCATTTGCAAAGATGATATTTTTCTCACCGAGATAGGTTTTCGGATCCCTTGAAGGATTATCCTTTTCCCTTCTCTACTTACACATTCTAAGGTTTTATGGTAACATTCCAATCTGGCTTTATGCGCAGCTAGCCATTCCATACCAATCAACATATCATACGATCCCAGGGGTAATATGTTAAGGTTTGCTTGGGTGGGGAATTTACCCAACGTTAACTGAAAGGCTGGTATGATCTCTGCTACCCTTATTTTGGTGCCAGTGGCTAATTGTACCAACCATGTCTTGGTGTTTTTATGTGGTTGTAGTTCACACTTATGAATATCCTTAGGGGCTGTATAACTCAAATTTGAACCAAGGTCAATCAAAGTAGACACTACATGGTTGGAAATCATACCTTCTATTTCCACCACTGAAGCTTGGTGGTCAGCTTAGTTATTATCCAAGGCTACATAAATTTGTGGCACACTCTTGGCCACATCATTAACAGTGGTAGATTCTTGGATGCTGTAAATTCTCCGACTATTTTGTTGTCGGTGTGGACAGTCTCTTAGTAGATGTTCTTCTCCACAACCCCAACATTTCAAAGGTTCTCTCTTTGGGTTATCATTCTTCATTGGTACGGATCCAGACATTTTGTTTCTGCCCAAGGAGGGAAAGTTTTGCTGGTGTACACTCTGGGATTGGAAGCTCATCCTTGGGTTCTTCTTATAGTTCTTGAATCCTGGGGATTTAATCCCCATTTTCTGAAATCTCGAACTATTCTTCTGTTTCCATCCTTCGCGAGGTTCTGTTCGATGTCCAAACTATTCATGACAATAGGTTTCCTTTCAGATAGTGCCTTCTAGGGTCTTTGGCTCATCAAATTCAATTATGTTCCGATAGTACTTAGGTAATCCGCTGATGAAGCATTGCACCTTTTCCGTTTCTACTTTTATTTAAGGTACATACCTCAAAAAATCGAGGAATTTGTTGACATATTCCTCTATAGTGAGTTGCCCTAGTTTGAGTTCATAAAACTCTTTAGTCTTCTCGTCGAAATATTTTTCCGACAAATACTTCTTCCAAAAGTATTTCTCAAATAGCTCCCAAGAAAGGTCCTCTTGATGAACCCCTTTCACATTCTTAAGGTCTTCCCACCAAATGGAAGCCTTTCCATTCAAGTTGAAGGTGGCCACTCGGGCCTTCAAATTTTCTGAAAAGTCATGGACTTTGAAATACTTCTTTATTCCAAGTAGCTAGGCCTCTGCTTCCTCTCCCTTATTTATTTCTTTGTCGAAGGAGGGTGGTTTGGATTTTCTGAATTCTTCAAATTTATGACCCTTGGAAAGATTTTGCTTCTTTTGTTTTCTTTGGTAATAGGATCTAGTTCTGCTACTAGAAGAGCCCTCTGAATCACCAGCTTCCTTTTCAGAGGAATCGTTCGATGCTTGTCCTTTACCTATGGGGTGGAACTTTCTCGAGGTGATCCTCTTAGTGTGGAAACATATATGGCCATGTTTCTGTATCTCAGGTTCATGCTGCATTTGTTGTTGTAGGTCGGATAAGCTCTGTAGTAAAACTTCGTTAATTTCTGTTTGCTTCTCTTGTTCTTTCATCATCCTCTCATTCTCAGCCTTGCAGCATTTTAATTCGACCATGAGGCTCCTCACAGTCTCAGCTAGATCTGGAGGGGTTCCTACTGCCCTCCTTTCATCAACATATTCATCTCTATTGTGGGAGCCTTCCCCCATCTCTTGGTGAATCACCATTCTATGCATCTGTAATTTCCCACGGTTGATTGTCCACTTGGGTGAAAAAGACAAATGTTGGTTGTTAGTCAATAATTGTATACATTCATAACCTACGCATAATTCATATTTCTTTTACATGCATACAGACAATCGGGGTTTTCATTTTTAACTTTGACCTTGGATCAAGAGAGTTAAGATAGAGGGTTACTCCTTTTAGGAGTGCTTCGAACGGAGTCTCTACGCAACTCGTTCATGAGCCCAAGTAGGCCAAGTGTTGTAACCATGCTCTGATACCAATTTGTAACACACCCACTATGGAAATAAAAAAAATTCGGACTTTTTCTTCTTCTTTTCTCCGAGGAACAGAATTCCCCAAATCCCTATGGGGCCTAATACAGACCCTGCCATCCCTTATCCATACCCATATGATTGGTGACTATGACCACAGGCCTTACCGAAGAGGTGCTCCTAGCTTTCAAGATTCGAGAAATCGCAATACATGTATTCCCCTGTTCTCTTATCTTTCAATGGGATGAAACTCAAAATGGACCTAAACAACTAGCGAGGCTATCAACAACCCAGGTTAAGTCTGGGTTCTCTATCCTTTGGGATTTCGCATACTAGAATTTCAGGAGATGTGATGACAGGAGGTCTCACACCTGGGTCTCCCGAGAGCCGGAACTCTTAAACCTGCATACCATATATATATATATATATATATATATATCTTACTCAACCTATTTCGGGATTTCACATCTAGTAGATACAAGGGACAAAAAATTTCCTTTGGGGATCTTGGGTACCGAAACACTGAAACACCCAAGTCTATACGTACTCATTCATTTCAACATTTCACCTATTAGGATTTTGCATTGTGCGATGACAAGAAGTCTCGCTCCTAGGTTTCCCAGGAGCCAAAAAATCCAGGTCATCAAAACTCATCCATGCTAGTCCGAGTTGGGGTTTTACTAATCGGGATTTCGAGGCTGGCACATATAGGGGAAACTTACCCTTGTGTCTTTCGAGTATCGAAATGTCGAAACGCCAACCCAAGTCACACTATGCCATATCGAGATTTAGCAAGTCGAGACTTCACGATACAAGAGGGTGAAGATTCACACTCTTCAACTACCCGAGTGCCGAAAAGCCGATACACCCACTCATCATACACTCGACCAAAAATTGGGGTTTCGCTGATTGGAGATTCTCGATGTGCGCAGATAGGAGGTCTCACATATAGATCTTCCGGGAGCCAAAACTACAAAATACCAACTCTTAACCTATGCATCTATTTCAAGATTTCACCCATTTGAATTTCGTGGGTCAGGGATTCGGGACTTGCGAGTACAAACGAATATGCCCTTGGGTATTCATGGTGCCAAAACACTGAAATCTCATATCTTCTCCATACTATATCAATTCAGGATTTTGTAAGTCGGGGTTTCAGGACTTGTGGGTACAAGGGAATACGCCCTTGAGTATTCTGGGTACCGAAATGCCAGAACCTCGTAACTTATGCACATGCTATCATTTCGGGATTTCAAAAGTCTGGGTTTCGGGACTTTCTTGTACAAGGGAATACGCCCTTGGGTATTCTGGTTGTCGAAACACCGAAAGGTCCTAACCCATCCATGCACTGTCATTTCGAGTTTTTGTGAATCGGGGTTTCGGGACTTGCGAGTACGAGGGAATACGCCCTTGGGTATTCCAGGTGCCGAAACACCAAAAGTTCCTAACCCATCCATGCGAAGTCATTTTGGGTTTTCGTGAATCGGGATTTTGGGACTTGCGAGTATAGGAGAACTCGCACTAAGGTACCCCGGGTGCCGAAACACCAAAAACCGAGGTCTTAACTACATGCTGTCATTCAAAATTTCACAAGTCGGGGTTTTGGGACTTGCGAATACAAGGGAATACACTGTTAAGCCCTAATATTGGCTCATTACCCCTTAATTGGGGTATATTATCTTAGTAATGTTATTTTATTTATGTCGACTTTAGGCCATTAGTTGTAATTATACCTCCTAGTTTCCTATATATACCAAGGAGACATTTTCATTTTGAATCATCTGGTACTTGAAAATTTAAAGTGGGGTAAAAGGAGGTTTCCCCCTTGAAGAGGCTTATTATCTAAAATTATCTCTTTTTCAAGGCATTGAGTACTTTTTCTGAGGATTTTCTATGCTATATTGATATTTGGTTCTTAACATATGGTATCAAATCTCAAGGTCTTGGGATTTCACAGCTACATCTGAGACACCTTGGAATTTTTGCTATAACTTTTTTTCTACAACGTTTCAGAAGGAACGTCTTGGAGGCTATTTAGTAGATGGATGAAGGTACGATGGGTTCAAAATTAATCTCCTGAGGCCTTACACTTTCATAGATACATCCTATACAAGATATGGTTCTGGAATCATCCTGAACTTAGTCATTACGGAATTGTCGCTATAAAAACACTTCTGTAATGTTTCATACCTTTAAATCTAGAGGATATTTACAGAAATTAGTAAGGTATCTGTGGTAAAAATTTCTACTTCTAGGTCATCTTAAATTTGTAGATACACCCTATGTAAGATAGGGTATCTGACTAGTCCTATTGACTAGTCTCAAGAAGGTGTTCCAAGTAAAAAAATCATAAATTATTCCTAGAGTATCCAAATTGAGTGGGTCTGGTTTCATTGGATTGTGGACATTCTGTAGTATTTATGGTGTGAGTTTCAGAATTTTATATCAGTGATTTTGTGTGGGGCACGCTATACAACTGATATCTCCTGGAAAGACAAAAAATAGACAAGTTGTGGGGAAGTTACCATAAATTCCACTTGCCACATCCGATTTTGATCAGACCTATGGCATTGCAGAGAAGAAATATCATAGAACTACATAAAAGAAAGTTTCATACCCAGAAGGGCCAAAAATTGAGAGATACAACAGAAGAAATATTGCCTAGCATAACCACATCAAAATCAAGGTTCAAAAGTGATACTTAGTCAACATTCCACCCAAAAAGGGACCTTCTACACCAAATAAGCCTCTAGAAAATCCTACTTGGACTCTTGATTAAGGTGAAGAAATACGTAGGGACATAAATTATTTACAAAAGAAGATAGTAACAAAAGATGAACTACAAGAGATGGAAGCTAAGTTGG
>SNQJ01S0029198.1:71567-82033 GCA_010110895.2 Picea sitchensis
CCACTTGGGAAGATGAGTCTTTTATACAGAAGCATCCAGAGTTACTCAAGCGTTGCGGACAACACTTGTCTCAAGGGGAGGGGCATGCTAATCCCTAATATTGGCTCATTACCCCTTAATTGGGGCATATTATATTAGTAATGCTATTTTATTTATGTCTGCTTTAGGCCTTTAGTTGTAATTATACCTCCTATTCTCCTATATATACCAAGAAGACATTTTCATTTTGAATCATCTGGTACTTGAACATTTAAAGTGGGGTAAAAGGAGGTTGCCCCCTCGAAGAGGCTTATTATCTGAATTTATCTCTTTGTCAAGGCGTTGAGTACTTTTTATGAGGATTTTCTATGCTATATTGATATTTGGTTCTTAACATACGCCTTGGGGTGTTCTGGGTGCTGAAACACTGAAAAGTCGAAGTATAAGAGAACCAATCCCTCTCGTGTAGGGTTTTATGACTTAAACCATAAAATCACCCTTCAGGTCCTTGGGCAATTTTCACCAGGTTTGAAGACCAAACTGAAAGGTCTTCTGGAAAGTAAGGTAGCAATCCTGAAAGGGTGCCCCTATGGGGAAATCTATCCAGGGTATCAAGTGAGGCAAATAAGGGAACAAATCTCCCAAGAACAGACTTGAAATCTGAATAGTTCAATATATATATATATATATATATATATATATATATATAAACATAATCCATAGGTGGTCTTTCCAATATAAGCATGCATTCACCATTTCTGATCAAAACAACACATAGCCGATCTTATGCTGACCCATTCATAATTGCACAAACCAAGAGTGTACTTGATAGAATATTAATTTCAAGATGCAAGATATAACACTTATCAGAAAAACACCAGGTTTGATGCAACTGTTGAGAGGGGTGCTCGTTTCCACCCAACCGTAGGTTCAACGATTCCAAATGGATTTACCACTAGCCACCCCTGAGCTTAGACCATGATGTTGTGAGACTGAGTCTCTGTATGTCAAAAGTCAAGAACAAAGGCTACTCTCCTTCTTCTCTACTCATCCAACACTCTGTGTAATTTTCCAGAGTTCTTCCAATTTTCTCCCCTCTTGCGATCTATGTCGCGACTGTCCCCTCCACACTTCTTCCCCCATGCATTTCTCTCTGGCGAGGTTCTATGTGGCACGATATTCCTCATGGTGGTCAGGAATGGGGACTCTAGGGATGGGTGGTTCATCCCCCATCCCTCATTAACTCATGAGGAGCCCTTTACCTACCAACCTGGCGAGTTATTTAATTCGGGCCCAACGAGCCTCTCTTGGTTCTCCGGGCAAGTGAAGACCAAATACAGTATTGGTTTCAATGGAAGTTAATGCCACCATTCTAGGTGGTTTCCACCACCTTTCTTCAGCCATTGTGGTCTCTTTTTCAGCACACCCCACTCTCAACAGTCCTGCAACATATATTCATAACATTATTTACATTCATCGACCTTTTACACAAGGTCCATTCACATCACACATTCACATTTTTGAGTTTTCCACAGTTATTGACCAGTATAGTTTTTTTTTTTATAGACTGGGGGAAACAGGGTGTTACATTGGACTTGAGCCAACACAAAGAAGAATGGCAGTAACGGTGCTATCTAATGGAGAGAAATTTGAACAACAGTTCAGAAAGAAGACTGTAGAGATTAAATTTGTAGCAAGGTGACAAGTTGATGCCACAGAGGATAAGGAAGATATCATGGGAGATCATGCTAATCTGCCCATCTCCAGAAAGAAAGTGCTGCTGAGGAGACTGCATGGACAGAGCCAACCATTTCAACAATTGGATGAAGTGGGAGAAGACATCAAAAGGCTGATGTTAAGATGAACAGAGATTGCCAGTAGAAAAAGACTGGGCAGAAGAGAAGAAACAACAATAGCAGAGCAACGAAAGTAGAAGCAAGCGTAGAGAAATAGAGCAGATGAACAACTCCAAAGAATTGTTTGGGATCAAGGAGGATTTCAACAATGGAGTTTGGAAGCTCATGAGAAGGATCTCATGATTTTTGCAGCTGAGGAGTATGATGCAGGAGCATCACTCCACGTCATCACGCGCCAGCCAAGTGAGGCACATCAACACATACATTTGATGAAGGAAGAGAGGCACAACCCTCATTTCAAATTTTGAATTTGAGTRTAATTAAATTCTTGTAAGGCTATTAGATCCATGAAGCCATGCATATATGTAGGCATAGCTGTAGATAGCCTTAATGGTTTGTAAGGCTGAGATCTAGATCCGATTCTGGACTAGACAACCCATTCAATGTAAAGTTAATGTAATTGAATAGGGTAGGTGAGAAGGAGGGAAGAGCTCAAAGAGCCCCCCCCCATGTAAAACATCGAAGATCTATTTTTTGAGTTAGTCTTAGAAAGCATAGAGAAGGAGTTGAGACTTTGTCAAAGTTTGAGCTCAGGAACACCTTGTAAAGAGAGGAATTTTTATTAATACAAAACACATAATTTTTTCCTGCATATTGTCTGTATTGTGTGAATGTCTTTGAGTGTTCATTTTATGTTGTGAATGTATGGTTAGGTATGCATTTGTAGGGACAGATAGGTTCTGCTATCTGAGGATTTCTTTGGTTTCAGGTTTGGGGATCTTTGAGGCTTCATGCCAAGAGGGCGTGACAAAACACTGCGGGTTCTAATAGCCAGTGCTTAGAGAGGACTTCCAGTTCTGCGGAATCTAGACAAAGATATGCTAAGGAGAGTACGACAACTGAAGTCATAAACTCTGGAGAAGATCTCAAGGTTGTTGAACACCTTGGAGATAAAGATGTGTGGAATAGGACACAGTAGAAGACATAATTTTTGAGGAGTTCTGTAGAGGCTCTACCAGGAGGGAATTGAGCACATGTATAGAGTGTTGAGAAGGAAATCTACTGGGATTTCAATAAGAAGTTAGAATCATGAGGATTATAGATGCTCTGCCAAGAGGGCATTGAGTAAGTGCTAGAGTGCACAGGAAAGGACTCCTTGAATTCTAAAGTTGAAGAAGAGTCCAAGGAAAGGGATCTTCACAGGGTGCTAAACACCCTGCTTACTCAGCAAGAAGTTTCTTGAGAAAGAGAGTGCCAGGAGGGCATAAGATTCTCCATATGAAGGAGAAGGAAAGGGTGAAGTCCCTTAGAGATCTAAGAAACAGAGAAGCTCATAAGAGATAGCACCTTTGCATGTGTAGAGACTCTATAGGAGTGCAGAAGTCAAAGAATCCTTTGAGGATTTGAAGGGAGAAGCTCAGGAGGAAAAGTGCATTTGTGCACAGGCCATAGCTGCAAAGATCGTAGAGGCAGGGGAACTCTTTGGAAAGTTTAGAGTCTCGAAAGCTTAGGAGTGACATCGTATTTGAGAATGCAAGTGATACCCAAGGGTGTAGAGCTCACAGAGGAAAATAAAAGGTCAAGGCCTTTAGAATTTGAAAAATCTTCCAAAGTTGGGAAGAAAGCGCAAGCTCAAGGGGAGAGCACAACTACCGTCAGATTAGGCCAAAGGGAAGATCTAGATCGTTGAAGTATTTATGTTCATATAGCAGCAGGAGATGCACAGAGGAAAAGAGTAGGTCTGGGCCATTAGATATTACTCAAGCAACCACTAGCCATCGGATCTATCAAAAGAAGCACGAGGTTTAAATACTCACGCGTAGAGTAGAGAACCCAGAAAGTCCCAAAATAGTGAACGTATCGGGATTTCAGAGTTTGGGATTTTGGAGGTCCTGATGATGAGAGATCAGGTCACCTCTTAGTGAAAGTCCTGAAGGTAATTGAGCCATCCATATGGAAGGAGGACACGTGTCGTGATATCTCCATTTTAGGGATTTAGACACCAGGAAGAAGAGAAGGGAGTCTTCGGCTTCGCAACTGGTAAAGTCCCAAAATGATCTGGACCATCCATCTATGGAGGACACGTGGAGGAGATCAGGGAGTCACTGGGATTTCAGATACTAGGGATTTGAAGGACCAAAGGAATTAGTGTCATTGGGGTCATTGAGTCCAGAAGACTGAAAGGGAATAGGATCGTCCAAGTGGAGGACATGTGGCAATGATCGAGGCATTGGGAAAGTCCCGAAAGGATCATTTCGACATTTTGACTACTGGAAATGTGAGAGGTAATAGTTATAAACTCTTGACCCTTAGAATCCCAAAAGGATCTGAGCCATTGGATCAAGAGGGGCTTTGAGCCGTTGACCTCGTCCAGGGGTGAAAAGGGCAGTATCATCACTTGGGCATTTTATATACCGAAAGTGCAAGAGAGAAGGGGTAGAGGGGACCTTGCATCAGGAAAGCCTGAAACACGAAAGTCTGAAAGAATTTGGAGGAAGCTATCATTTCAGCATATTGGAGTTCAAAACTTCGAGAGTTCTGAGGACAAGGTGATCGAGAATTTCAGTACTAGAAACCCTGAAATCGCGGAATGCAAAGAGCCGGGGAAAGGAAAATCCCTGGAGGAGAAAATCCAGAGAGAGAGGCATTTCGGGATACCAGAATTCGACATTTTAGGGATCGTGTAGACATAAGGTTGGATCATTTCAGTGTTGGGAAACCCAAAATCGCAAAAGGAATAGGAGGTTGGGATGCATGTATTTTTGGCATTTTGTAATTCGGTTTTTCGAGAGTCTTGAAGACAAGAAGTTGGGCGCATTGCGACAGTGAACCCCGAAGAAGACTGCGGTCATATGAGGGGAGGTCATGTGGACTAAGGGTTTAGCCCAGGGGGCTAACCACAAGTAAATCCTATTTCGACAAATCGACATTTCGGTGACCGGGAGATTGAGGAGTCAAGGACTCTCGACATCAGAACACAAAGAGTCCCAAAACCCAAATTTGCAATCCTGAGGAGGAAAAGGAAGTGGTCATATTCAAAGGTTGTAAAAAGCAGGACATGTGGATTGATTATTGGATATTCTAGTGGGAATCCAAAGAGTCTCTTGGGCTTGGGGAAGTTTTTGAACGATCCTTAGACTGGGAGGTCGTGCAGGACCTGCAGAGGCAAGGGTGTTTGTGCCACACAAGCAGAGGCTCTGTAGGAAGCCTTGCAATTGGAAGAGAATCAGTACCAGTAGACAGACCCGACTATCGAAGAACTAAAATAAGATCTGAAGAACTTAACATTTCAGCTGAACCAAAATAAGAACAAGGAAAAACGAGAAGTCGTTTGGTGTACCACATGCAAGACAAAAGGACACCAAAAAAGTGAATGTCTAATGTTCACATAGTATATGGTAGCAAGCATGCCAAACCTTCTTCCACATTGGGGATTATGGTTTGAAATCTATAAGAAACCAAGTCATGACCCTTACCATTGCATTATGATGTAGAAATACCAAACAGTCCCAATGAACTCATATTGCACATTTTGCAAGTCAATTGGCCACGACGAAAAAGACTACCGAACTATGGAGATGATGCGGGAAAGAACCTCAGATGCATACAAGGTATAGGTAGAAATGATGACTGGGCAGGCAACACCACAGTTCACTCAATCCCCAACACCATACAACACTGCGCAACATCAACATAATACTGTGCAACAACCTTATAATAATTCACAATCGTAGTACAACCCAGCACAACCCGAGTACAATATCGTGCAGTATAATCAGGGACCACAATATAACATGCCACGAGGTGATCACGCAACCTATAGAGGAGTAGGATGAGCTAGAGGAGGTTTCAGATGTGGAAGAGGACCAGTCACATGTCACAATTGCCAACAACCAGGACATTATACGCGGGAATTCCCACTACCACCAACAACCTATATGTATTGTCGCGCTTCGGACCATAATACAAAGGAATGTCTGACATTACTCGTAAAGATCCAGGAAAAAAGGAACCAAAATAACCAGAATATTCAATGGATTTCATCCAAAGCGAGGGATGATAGATGGAACATAAGCATAGTCACTCGAGGAGGAACGAAAACATGAAATGATGCAGTTCAACAGGAACCAGCACAAAAACCAATGGGTAAAGAAGAACCCTGACCCGAAGAAACAGTTCGACACTCAAAAGGAAAAGGAGATATTTACAAAATCTCGACAAGAATTCCAGAAGTAGGACATAGCACTGACTACGTAGCAGAACAAGGAAGCTTCGGAATATGATATGCCACCATCACTAGACCATACCAACATAATACAACCTAAGGAACAAGTAAGTACTATCAAAGACTTTTTGCAATCATGCATCAAAATGTTAAGTGATCCTTCATCTATCAAAGTATTGCAAAACATCCTAGAGAAATGTAGCAACAAGATGAAACAAAATCTAGAACTGAAAACTATCAACCACCTACACACAACAAGAAGAACAAGTAGAGAATTTAGAATCAATGCTAATATTGGGGATTTCAACATGGGAGATAGTCTACTAGATCTAGGATCCGAAGTGAACATACTACCAAAAACCACATGGCAATGCATGGGAGAACCTACACTGGGATACTCAACTGTTCAATTAAAGCTAGCAAATCAACATAGAGTCTTACCAATAGGTATATTGAAAGGAGTAACCATATATCTGGATGGGGTGTGCAATAAGGCAGACTTTGAATTCATCAAAATAGTAGACAATACAACACCTTACCCAACACTACTTGGTATGGATTGGGTGTTCGATAACCAGGGAATAATTAACTTGAAAACCATAAAAAATGACATTTGAGACAGGAGGCTATAGGGTTATATCCCCACTTGACCCATCAGAAGGTGAGAGGTTCATAGAACCCATTTGCATGGATCTAGATGAAATCGTCCAGTTGTACAAAACAACTGTGTGCGATGAAGAGTATATAAACCCAACTATAGACATGATACTTAGTTGGAAGAGCATTACTTCATGCACAACAGACTCAGACACTAGGTTAGAAAACTGGTAGCAAAGACTACAGGAAGTATCCACAAGAAGGTGTCCAAGAATAGACCGTGCAGTAAGATGGCTTGGTGTAGAAATCAAAGAACCACCTAGTTTTCACGGACTAAATGATTTGGAAACTTTCTTGACACAATACAAAGATGAAGTCTTAGAGAAATAGAGACTATTAGCACTAGATTTATCACTAAAGGCTACACCCACAATATGGTGGGGTGTGCATAAAGAGACTATCACATATTGGTACCAATGTAAACGATTACTGCGCATAAGGTTTGGCCCAGAACAGATATGGAACAACCGACAAAAATATGATGGACTAGGAATACCAGTAGAACACTTGGAGGCATGTAAAACACTATGGAAAATGATGCTACCAGAAGAATGGTCTCACCACTTCAGTCATACTTTAGAAGACATACTAGTGAATTGGTATATAGACTAGGAAATGCGAAAAGGAACCAAGACATGGGAGACACTCCAACAGAACCATACATTCACTTTCTCATTCGAGCATGAGAACCCCAACATAGACACAACCCTGAAATGAATCAGATATGTCATATTCACTATAGAATCAGAAGTGGAAGTTATCATAGAGGTACAACAACGGAATAAGCAGACAATCAAGGAACTGATGTCATGCTACTAGGTACAGGAAGAAGCACTAGATGAATATGATCTGCGTGATATTCATATCGAAGAAGTTGAAGGCGAGAGAGAGGTGGAAGGACCACCCTTAGAATCAAAGGTCATCTCTGTGCCAATCAAGATCAAGAAGGTTAACATAGGGACCATCGAGCAGCTCAAAATGGTCAGAATTGGAGATTATTGGGACGAAGAGACACTAGAAATCATCACATAATTGTTGCGCGAATACAACGACCTTTTTCCCACAACCTTTACGGAGATGAAAGGAATAGCCGAAGAATTAGGAGAAATGAAGATACCACTCAGACCTGATGTGAGATCCATTAAACAATGACCATACAGTCTGAACCCCATCTACAAACAGAAAGTCAAAGATGAGGTCAACAGGATGCTCGAGGATGACATCATTGAACCAATCGAAGAATCAAAATGGATAAGCCTGATGGTAGTAAAGGACAAGAAATAAGAAAGAGGGATCAGGATATTTGTTGACCTGAGGAAGTTGAATGATTCTTGCTTACATGACCCATTCCCCACACAATTCATAGATGAAGTACTCAAGAATGTAGGAGAACGCGAAGCCTATTCATTCATCGATGGATTCTCAAGATATCATCAGATTAAGATAGTACAAGAGGATAGACACAAGACCACATCTGCGATAGAATGGGGATCTTATCAGTACACAATCATGCTGTTTGGATTGAAGAATGCACCTGCGATATTCTCCAGATTGGTCATTGCAACATTTAAGGAATTCATCCACCAATTTCTTGAAGTCTACCTGGATGATTAGATGGTTTACATCCTGTTAAAAAACCATGTGGAAGTTTTACGCCTGATGTTAGAACGATGATGATAATGCTAAATATCACTGAATATCATGAAATGAATATTTGGAACACCATTTGGGATACTACTGGGACACATAGTATGAAAACAGGGTTTATTAATGGATCCGGACAAAATCATAGCCATTGTTAATATGCCAGCACCAAAAACAGTCTGCCAACTAAGAGAAACATTAGGACATATGGGATACTATAGGAAATTCATCAAAGGCTATGCGTAGATTATAGCACCTATGGAAAAATTGTTAAGGAAGGATACCAAGTATCAATGGAACGATGAGTACCAACATGGTCTGGATACCATGAAGGAAAAGATGGTCACCACACCAATATTGGTATTTCTAGACTAGGAGAAGACATTCCATGTACATGTAGATACATCAACAATAGTACTTGGAGATATTTTAGCGCAACCAGGAGCAGGAGACTTGGATCACCCAATAGCATTCACAAGCATGAAATTATCAGACCCAAAACATAATTATAATACGATAGAAAGAGAAGGTTTAGATATGGTTTACGCACTACAAAAATACAAACATTACCTATTGGGAAAACACTTTAAGATGTTTACAGATCACTCTACCCTGAAATACCTAGTTAACAAGCCAGTGTTGGGGGGGGAGAATCTGTCGATGGTTACTGCTATTTCAAGAATTTGACTTTGAGGTAATAGTCAAACCAGGGAAACTGAATGCAGGGTCTGACCACTTATCAAGGGTCACAAATGGAGAGGAACCAATGAATTTGGAAGACAAATTTTTAGCTGCACAACTCTTCAAAGGTACAGATTGTTGACAATTACTTCACAGAGATCATCCAGTACTTGAGCACAGGTATTATGCCGCAGGGATATACCACTGCATAGAAAAAAAACCTAGTAGTCCACGCAACTGACTATCAACCGATCGCAGGGCATCTATACAAAATGGGCACAAATAACATCTTACAATGATACGTACTAGACCATGAACATCCAAGAATTTTAGCAGAAGCCCACGAAGGAATAGAAGGAGGGAATTATGAAGGAAAAGATATCGTGCAGAAGGTACTACGCACAGGATTATGGTGGCCAATGATCCATCGAGACTTGAAAGAATATTTTCAACAATGTGATGTCTTTCAATGGGTTGACAAACCCAAAAGAAGGGACGAGATGCCACTATGATCACAAGTGACACTTTAGGCATTTGACAAATGGACAATAGACTTTGTGGGACCCATTAACCCAACCACCAAGAGAACAGAGGTGAGATACATTATCACTGTGACATAATACTTAATGAGATGGGCAGAAGTTGCACCAGTAAAAGATTACAGTGCAGAGACAACTGCCCACTTTCTTTTCGAACAGGTAATTACTAGATTTGGGTGCCCAAGATTTCTAATGAGCGACCAAGGAACACACTTTATCAACAACACCATCTGAGTGATTCTTTAAGAATTTGAAGTTCATCACCAAAAAATCACACCATATCACCCACAGGCTAATGGCATAGTAGAAGCCTTCAAAAAAATTCTAGAGAATGCCCTGACGAAGATATGTAACGTCAACAGGGATGATTGGGATCTCAAGGTGCCAGCAGTACTATGGGCGTATATAACCACATGAAAAAAGTTGATAGGTCACACACCATTCAAACTGGTCTATGGTCAAGAAGTAGTAATGTCATTAGAATTTCTAATACCTAGTCTACGTGTAGTAGCTATCACACAAATGACAGAACAAGGCGCAATCCAAGAATGAATGGATCAATTACTGTCAATGGAGGAAGACCGAATCTTGGCAATATTCCATCAACAAGTAAAGAATGCGAGAGATAAATTGTGGCACGACCGCCACATCAAGAGAAAGATGTTCAAGGAAGGAGATCTAGTATTTCTCTATGACAGTAAAGTGTTGTAGCACCTAGGGAAGTTGAGGATGCATTGGCTAGGACCATATGAGGTAAAATATGTCATGAATGGAGGATTTGTATATTTTAAAGATCTAGTAGGCACAGACCTCATAGGAATGATCAAGGGGAGCTGACTGAATCTATACAAAT
Organism: Picea sitchensis; assembly: GCA_010110895.2. NCBI lineage: Eukaryota > Viridiplantae > Streptophyta > Pinopsida > Pinales > Pinaceae > Picea > Picea sitchensis. The sequence goes on from SNQJ01S0029198.1 coordinate 82,002, forward strand.
ATAGTCGACTACCCACCGCGTAGTAGAAAAAA
>SNQJ01S0029198.1:98929-111985 GCA_010110895.2 Picea sitchensis
ATTTCTTCACCTTCATCAAGAGTCCAAGTAGGATTTTCTGCAGGCTTATTTGGTGTAGAAATTCCCTTTTTGGGTGGCATGTTGGCCAAGTATCACTTTTGAACCTTGATTTTGAGGTGGTTCTGCTAGACAATATATCTTTTGTTGTATCTCCCAAGTTTCGGCCCTTCTGGATATGAAACTTACTTTTATGTAGTTCTATGATATTTATTCTCTGCAATTCCATAGGTCTGATCAAAATTGGATGTGCCAAGTGGAATTTATGGTAACTTCCCCACAACTTGCCGGTTTTTGGCCTTTCCAAGAGATCTCACTTGTATAGTGTGCCCCACACAAACTAATTGATATAAAATTCTGAAACTCACACCCAAAATATCACAGACTGTTCAAGATCCAATGAAACCATTCCCACTCAATTTGGATACTCTACAAAGAAGTTATGATTATTTTACCTGGAACACCTTCTTGAGACTAGTCAATAGGACTAGTCAGATACCATATCTTACACAAGGTGTATCTACAAATTTAAGATGAAAAAGAAGCTAAAATTTTTACCACAGATACCCTACTAATTTCTGTAAATGTCCTCCAAAGTTCAGGGTCTAAAATGTCATAGAAAATATTTTATAGTGAAAATTCCGCAATGACTCATTTCATGATGATTCCAAAACCCTATCTTGTACAGGTTGTATCTCTGAAAGTATAATACCCCAGGAGCTAAATTTTGAACCCAACATACCTTGATCTATGTGATAAATATCCTCTAATCCATTCCTTTTGAAACTTTGTAGAAAAAATGTTATAACGAAAATTCCATGGTGTCTCAGATGTAGTAGCGAAACCCCAAGACCTTGAGCTTTGATACCATATGTTAAGAACCAAATATCAATATAGCATAGAAAAACCTCAGAAAAAGTACTCAATGCCTTTAAAAAGAGATAATTTCAGATAATAAGCCTCTTCGAGGGGGAAAATTCATTTTACCCCACTTAAATGTTCAAGTCCCAGATGATTCAAAATGAAAATGTCTCCTTGGTATATATAGGAGACTAGGAGGTATAATTACAACTAATGGACTAAATACGACATAAATAAAATAACATTACTAATATAATATGCCCCAATTAAGTGGTAATGAGCCAATATTAGGGCTTAACAGATGGTGAATTTGAAAATTTGAATATTGATGAGGAATGTTGTTGTGAAGAAGAGGATGCAACTTTGTTTACAAATGATGACTATTTCAAGAATCATATTGTTGGTAAGGATATAATGCAGCTAAAAAATAACATCATTCTGAAAGGCCTGGTCCCATTAGAAAAACTCCTTGACAACAATGATGTAGCCAGGAGTCCTAAAATTACTGCAAATGATGGAGATGTTGAAGATTGAAACATTGGGAGTCAGGAAGATCCCAGTATCATCAAGTTATCCAAGATAGTTATCCCAAAGGTCAAGAAACGATATATCGGTTTAATGAAATAATTTCCTGATGTTTTTTCATGGAGTTATGAAGTTCTAAAGGCTTCTGATACTAAGGTGCTTCAACATGTGATTCCAATCAAAGAGGATCATAAACCTTTCAAGAAAAAATTAAGAATAATTAATCCTTTTCTACTACCACTGAATGAAAAAGAGATAAATAATATGTTTGAGGCCAAGATCATAGTGTCTTTGAGGTTTTCTAAGTAGGTGGTAAATTTGGTACTTGTTAGGAAGAAAAGTGGAGAGATCAGATTATGTGTGGACTTTTGAAATATGAACAGGGTATCTCTCAAGGAAAATTACCCACTTCCCAAGATGGATCACATTCTGCAAAAGGTGGTTGGTTCTCAAAAAATGTAATTGTTGGCTAGTTTCTCTAAGTACAACCAAATCATGGTACAACCTGATGATTAGGAAAAGACAACCTTCACAACACCATGGGGCACCTTCATGTATGCCAAAATTCCTTTTGGGCTCATGAATGCAGGGGAAACATTCCAAAGGGATATGGATATAGCCTTTGTTAATGAGAAAGATGGATATAGCCTTTGTTAATGAGAAAGATAAATTTATTTTCATTTACTTATATGATATCACCGTATATTCAATTTTTGATGAAGAACATATTAAATCTAAGGAAACATTTTCAGAAATGTAGGAAGTTTTGCATCCCATTGAACCCAAAGAAGTCTAATTTTTTCATGGAAGAGGGAAATTTTCTTGGTCACATTATTTCAAAGGAGGGAATAAAGATATATCCCAACAGAGTTGAAGGAATTCTTAAAATTGACACACCTAGAAGAAAAGAATAAGTACAATCTTTCTTAGGGAAAGTAAGTTTTCTGAGAAGGTTCATCCCTAATCTGGCTGAAAGGATAAATCATATCACTTATGCTCAGGAAAGGAAGTGATATAAAGTGGAATTATGAATCTATAAAGTGAATATATTAAAGTGACATTGACGAAATCCCCAGTATTGGCCAGTCCAAATTTGGCAAAAGACTTTATATTGTTTTCTTTTGCCTCAGAACACACCATTGTTGGTGTTTTATTACAAAAAGATGAACAAAAATTTGAGAGGCCTATAGCATACTATAGCAGGACATTGAGGGATTCACCATTAAAGTATGATATCATGGAAAATAAGTCATATGCACTGGTTAAGGCCCTAAAGGAGTTTAGAGTTTATATATTGCATTATCATACCATTGCTTATGTGCCCAATAGTTCTGTGAATGAAATTTTGACACTGTCGCATCCTGAGGGTAAAAGGGGCAAGTGGATAGATTTGTTGTTGGAGTATGACCTCAAGATCAAACCTACAAAGTTGATCAATGGGAAAGGACTTTCAAAGTTGATGGCACAATAAAAATGCGAGATCTTGGGAATTGATTTCATTGCTTATTTATCAGTAGACTCAGAAGAAGAAAAGGTCCCTCACGTATCCCAAAAATTACTCAACTCCCCATGGTATGCTGACATTATTTATGTGTTGAGAAATTTGCAGGCTCCTCTTGAATTGAGAAAAACCAAGGCCAATTTTTTGAAGCTAAAGGCATGAAAGTTTCATATTCTAAACCAATCTCTGTATTGGAAGGATCCAGGTGGGATCTTGTTGTGTTGTTTGTTGGAGGAAGAAGTGGAAAAAACCATCAGGGAGTTTCATAAAGGTAATTGTGGAGGGCAACATTATTGGAAAACTACTGTGCACAAGATATTGAGGGTTGGGTTCTATTGGCCTAGAATTCTTTCTGATGTTTACAAAGAAGTTTCAAGCTATCATGAATGGAAAATTTTTTATGGAAAGAGAAAAATGCAGCCTCTTCCCTTGAAGCCCATCTCTATTGAAGATCCTTTTAGATAATGGGGCCTTGATTTCATAGGATAAATTCATCCAAAGTTCTCATCTAATCAAAAGTGGATATTGACAACCATAGATTACTTAACCAAGTGGATTGAAGCAGTCCCCACAAGGAAAACCACATATACTGTTATCATTCAGTTTTTGGAAAACAATATTTTGTCTAGATTTGGTTGTCCAATTAAAATCATTACATACCATGCAACAACATTTAAGTCCAAAAAGATGGAAAAAATTTGCAGTGATTACAATATAACTTTTGGCCATTCTGCAGCTTATCACCCTCAAGGTAATGGGTTGGCTGAGTCATGCAATAAAAGTTTGACTAGAATTATCAAAAAATTGTTGCAAGATAACACAAAGGATTGGCACAAGAAGCTTATACATGCACTATGGGATGACAGGATCACTACTAAAGGGTCTATTTCTACTTCACCCTTCGAGATTGTGTATCGCACATAGACTGTTTTTCCTACTTCATTAGGATTGTCAGTGATGAGATTGCTATAGGAGAAAGATGCTGAACCAGATGCCACTCAAAGGAGGACAAATGAACCAATCAATGTTCATCAAAAAAGAGAGAAATCCTTCAACAACTCTCAACTACACCAAGACAAGATTAAAAAATCTTTTGACAGGCATGCTAAGGAAAATGATTTCAAAGTAGGAGATTTGGTGTTGAAATGGGATGCCAGGAATGAAGAGAGATAAAATCATGGAAAATTCGACCATTTGTTCCTAGAACCTTTCAAAATTGTGGCATATGATGGGAATAATTCCTATATGCTACATGAAAATAATGGAGATCTTGTTGGTGGGAGACATGTGAATGGAATCTTTCTCAATCATTATCTCACTTAAAGAAGTTTTCACCCTTTCTATTTCATTGTGTATAACCATTTTTGTTTTTCAGTTGAAGTGATTGAAGTCAAATCAACATAAATTGAAGACCAAGGCGAAGGCCCTAAGTTATGTTGAGTATAACTAGAGTTATGTTAATGAAGTTTCATGAACAAGTTGTTTATCGATTTAGTCGCATGAGTGAAATAAATCCGAATGGGTAGGTACTTGGTCTATCATTCTTTGCTACCTCGCTGGGAGGATAACATCCCCAATTGGATCCCATTTTAGTCACCATTATTTTTTTATTGTGTGAAATCAAGATTTTAGGATCTAGTTGGACGCTAAACAAGTTTGGAAGCTTGATAAACTAGGGAAGGGGCTAAGTATGGCAGGGAAGGGCTAAATCTGGAAGGAGCATTAAGATGATCAGGCATGATTCATCACGCATCATAAGTTCTCTATATCAATAGTGGATATTGATTTGGGGGGAAGAAGTTGTGTGGGGGTTAATTTTGGAGAGTAGTCTCCAAATGTAAACCACGGTTTTATCTCATGGTTACGTGGCATCATCATGTGCATTTTGGGGCGAAACGTGGGTTGTCTCAAACCACTTTCCGACGCCCTCGAAATTTGGAAAAGTATAAAATGGAATTTCATCATTTATGTTATTATTATTTCGAATGTTGGATCATTAAAACCTTGGCATGACCACCATCTTTCACATGTGTCTCAATAGTACACCAACTACTCGCCATTGCTGCTTGTTTCCAGGTATTTTTCATCACAATGATGGCTCCCATCATAACCTCAGTGACATCAAAAGATCCTATGGAAAATGAAGAAGCCCTAATTGACCGAGATTCAGATGTTTTTGATACTGAAATGACTATCTGTCCTATCTTTGTGTCCAAAAGTAACTTGTCCGATAAGGTAGGAAGATGTATATTGTTCCTTGAAGCATTCCAGGCTACCGTAGTCCCTTATGTTGTTAAAATTTCTTTCATGTTTCTCGAATTTATAGGTTGGTGTGTTGAACAATATTCCCATGAAGAAAGAGTCGTTGTAAATAAACAAGGGTCCGAGGACTTGTGTAGAGTAGATAGTCTTTCAATTCGAGAGTCCCTCGATATACTAGAGTCTTTCTCCACAATTTTTGAACCTTTCAATGAAGAAAATTTGATTAGGGTGTATAGAGAATGTTCATCAGAGGTCTGAGATCTGTTTTTACAAACAATTGTCAAACCTTGACATTTTTCAGAAGGTCTATCTTTGCTAATGAATGTGAATATAATGTTCATTGAATTCCAATGAGTCTTCTCCCTGTTGACTCAAGTTTTAGGTCTAGACGATGAAAAATATGTGGTTGAAGTCATGCTCGGATTCCTTTTGAACTGCTTTAAGTCAGAGTCTGGTCTATCAGTCTGTATTAGCTTTGATCAATTCCTAGATGATAATATCCATAAACAGCTAGTGAATTTTCACTCTCTAAGACATTTCAGATACTACACCTATCTATTGAGAATTTTGTTGGAAGCCAACAAGAGAGAATTTCCTGAAGCACCATTTATGTCAACTTAATGTAAAAGGATTACATTACTTATCTTCATCAACAAATTCATGTCCAAAGTTTATAGCTTGATCTTCAATAACAACCTACCTAGAGTTCCGGATGACATGAGGAGCTATATACATCCAAATCTAGAGAAAAAAGTGGGGGATTGGGTACTATTCATGTACTCAATAGTAATATGGGTTTATGGATGTCATAAATCACCTTACCTATTGCCCATTTTTTTGAATCCTAGAATCTTTTATCTGGAATTCATTAGACAAATAATTATATCTGAGACAAATAATTTCCTAAAATTGCATAAAGCCTCTAACCTTAAGTTCCATTTTATCACTCGCCCTTTGTTGTCAAATCTAGGTCATGTTTATCTCAATTTCAAGCAAAGATCAAGGAGTTTGGTTTTTCACAGTTACAGGGAAGAAGATATGATCCACATCAAATCATATCCAATAGAAGATTGATGAAAAAACATGCCCCTTATGAGCATGAACATGTTGAGGGTTTTGAGAAGCTGGAAAACCTAGAATTTTGTGTTGATATGAAAACAATCTTGCAACCAATTCAAGCACAACAAGTGGAGGCAACTCTGCAACAAAGTCAAACACAACAAGATTCTTAGAAACTAACAATCAAAGCTCCTAAGATAAGTGTTTACAACAAGAGAAGTAGTTTAGAGGCCATGGGAATCAGTGATCAATAGAATGCTCCTAAAAAGATGAAAGTTTCACAGCCAACACAGACTGTGGATTTAGAAGAAGAAGAGCTCAGAGAAAAAGTAAATCTAGATATGGTGGAAAGTGGTACTAGCACTATAGAGGTTGAAAAATAAGGTAAACTCCAAAGTGAAGGTAGCTCAATAACCTTTAGAAACAAGAAATATATCTTTGATAAAACATCTGAGGCAGTTTATCAATCTAAAGAAGATTTGGTGAAACAGTATCCTGAGAAGGGAAACATGGCTCTGGGTGAGATGAGGGATTTAGTCCTTGAAGTGGAAAATACTTCTCAGAATAAATCTTATCTATTCATAGTAAGTAATGTTGAAAACATGACCTTTAACATTGTTTTTGAAAATGAAGACAAATTATCTGAGTTAAAGATAATATATGACAACATAAGCGCTCCAAAAAAGGTCAAATTCCATAAGCATACTAGTGATATGTTGTATTCTGATTACTTGAGTTTAAGGTTGAATAATTTGAAACTATCATCTTATGCAATGAAATTGTAAGCATAGTTGAGGCAAAAAAAATCATCTAGCAGAGCTTGGAAGATTCAAGTCAAGAGGTTGGAATCTAAAGGCCCCCGAGGGTTGAAATCCTCATTGGATGAGAAATAAAAATTAGTTCAAAGTTTGAAGAAGAAATTGAAAATGTCTTCTACAGAGCATCCAAAAACAACATAATTGGTTTCTCTAGAATAGGAAAAGGAAACACTTTGCCAAGAGACATTGGGCTACAAGGATGGGGTGTTGCAGCTAGAACAAGAAAAGGTGAAATGGTCACAAGAGAAGGAAGAATTGCTAAACAAGGTTGTAGTTGTATCTCCTGCTGTAGAAGTTGGGTCAAACACTGAAGTACTTGTCCAGAATATGTCACAAGTTATCCTAAAAGAATGAGAAATAAAAGGGATGAAAGGAATCATAGATAAATTGAAGCAGAAAATGTAGGCAAAGGATGAAAGGATAGCTCAATTTCAAAAGGATAATGGAGTCTTGCAAGAAAGAATAGACAAATTGAAGATGAGGTTAAGAGGAAAAGGCATGTTGCAGGGGGGAAAGCATATCATCTGGGACTCTATATCTTCCGAAGCTTCCAAGTTCATAGTATATTTGAATTTCATTAATGATAAAGACAGTATAGTCGTCACAACCATAAGAAGATGCACTATTGTGAATGAAAATTTAGTAAAGAAACCATCAAAATGGGCCCAAAACACCCTAAATATACTCAACTCCATTCCTACTACAGATCTTCAGAGTATTGGCGTTAAAGATAGAACTACATTGATTATCTGGGCCAGGATGGTTATTTCTAAACATAACATGTTGAAATCAGTCCAAACCAAGGCAACACAGATGGAACATAGTGTACAAGAGTTTAAGGATTTGTTCAAAGAATTGTTTATCAAATAACTTCCACCATTTTGGGATGGCAAGGTAAAGTTGTATGATCAGGAAGAATACAATGCTCATTTGAATCAGTGTAGAATGGATCATTCCAAGTTCAAAACTGTGGAGGAAAATCTAAAAGGAGCTACATTAGCTGAGCATCTGATTACAGACTTTGAAATTTTGAATCACTTCAAAGCAGTCAAGCTTGGATTTCCAGTCATGTCATATGATTCCTGCATTGACCTGGAGATTTTGATAAAGGAAATGAAATGTTGTGATATCCCTTCTAACTTGCAATGGAAGGAAATAATCAGGTTGGGTAGGAAAAAATGCAGTTTTCTAGGGCCTAGTAGATGATTTCCATATGTCACTAAATATGGAAGACCACGTGGAAGACCAGAGCAAAGAAAGTGGCGAATAAAGATACTAAAACACCATAAGAGCCAAAATCCATATCAAGAAATGTTTTCTTGTTAATTATTGTAATCGGTTTCAAAGCCAAAATGTTCCATTATAATCATTTTAATTGGTTTCAAAACTGAAATGTTTCTTTGTAATCATTGTAATCGGTTGAAGGAACTCAACTTGTATAAATATTGGGAGTTCCAAATGTATTAGGGGTTGGCAGAAGTGTAAGGGAAAGATTTTAGCTATCTGGAACTTGAATGTAATTTTATGAAGTTGAATAGAATACACATGTAGATGTCATGAATTTTCCATGAAAATATTCTAATGGTGGTGGTATGAGTTTCATCTTCTTTCTTCGTATGTATTTCTTGTGCATTTAAATTCCATTTTCACAGTATTATGTTTAAATTGGATATTTAAAGTCCCATCACTCATCTTATGATGCTCTTGGATTAATCAATTTAAACTGTGTTAAGTTCTTCCTAACTAAGTCATAATTCATTTATTTAATGCTCTGATATAGTTATATGTTTTTCCTTTCTTCTTATACTCTGCAAATTACAATTTACAAATATGATTTATCACCTCATTTGGCCTTTATCCTATGGAGAGTTCTACCGATAAGTTAGTTCTTCCATTCATTTTCATAAGTTTGACTCCATAGCCATAAGTGTCCCTCCCCTTCCTTGCCAACAAAATTATAAAAAAACCCTTCAAAGAAACAAAACCTAGATAGTGATTTGTTAAAGAAAAATCATCTATTAAATACCAAGTTACAAGAGAGATCCCTCTCTAATATGAGCATGATAGTACCCATCTGTAAAGTGGTTTGTAGGTTACCTCTGTCATTTTTTTAATAAGTCAAACAAATTTACAGAGTTCTAACAAAATCTAATAGAATCCTAAGGTGATGACTGTGGTAGTGACTGGCATTATCAAGGAGACCATTGACGACATCGTATTCAACTTGGTTGTTGGTGGCCGAAACCAAACATAGGCCACTGGAGTGGAGTAGGAAATGTGAGGGAGTATAGAGGGACCAAGCATCCAAAGAGATATTCTAGGTCCAGCGAATGGCACTGTCAGTATAACCGATGTGGTAGGATGAAGGATGATGCATCTGTCAATAAAACAGATGATAGATGAGACATCAAGAATGGAGGTAATAAAGAATACTAAAAAGTCTACAAATGTGTACAAATAAAATCCTAAGGTAGGATGACTACGCTCATGTGTATTATTTAAGTATAACTCGTTGATAGGTTCTTTGAGAGGGTAGTCCTCTGGAGAGGCCAAGATGTATGCACATTTAGTGAGGCAGTGTTGGACGATGTAGGGTCCATGCCATAATGATTCAAATTTCCCATGGCTAAGAGTATCGTGGGTGATATTGTAGGATAACACGAGATCACCTTTGTTGAATGAGAGAAGGTTGACATGGCAGTCGAAAGTGGCTTTGGACCATTTTTTAGCTCCCTCATTGTGTTGTAATGAATATCTATGATCTTCATCAAGCGAATCTAAGGTCAGTAGGAATTTCTCCATTGGAGCAGTGTCAGGTAATATCTCAATGGAAGTGCATAACACGGGGATTTCACACTTGATAGAGAGGGTGGATTCAATCCCATGGATGATGTGGAATGGTGTAAAAATGGTTGTAGTTTTGACCATCGTGCGATAAAATCATAATGAAAAAAACAACATATGATGCCAGTTGGTCTTATGTTTAGTGACGATACATTGTAGCATGGTTTTGAGGACTTTGTTGACAACCTCGACCTGTCCGTTGGAATGAGAGTAGTATGGGGAGGAAAACTCATGGGAGAAGCCTAATTTTGAGGAGAGTTCTACAAATATCTCCTTCTCAAAATGTTTACCATGGTCGAAAACTAACTGTAGTGGGACTTTGAACCGGGTAATGATGTGGTTAAAGAAAAAATGCATTGTTGTGTCAGTGGTATTGTTGAAAGTGGGCATGGCTTCAACCCATTTGGTAAAGTAATATATGGCCATGTTAATGTACTTGTGTCCATTACTGGATTGAGGATGGAAATTCATGAATTATATGCCCCATTTACAAAAGGGGCCGACTGTGATGACTGGATGTAGAAGAGTTGATGGATCTTGTGGTTTGTTTGCATAAAGCTGGCATTTGTGACATCGCTTGACAACATGGGCCATAAGTACCCTTATTGAATGATATTTTGGGCGATGGACATATCTGAGAGGTGACCACCGCAAGAGATTCTCTAGAAATCATTCAAGACTCTGTAAGCTTCGTCGATGGTAAGACATCGATGAAGAATGGTGTCGACCCCACATCGATAGAGAACATATCCAATGAGGAGTTATTAAGGGGCCTGATGGTTAATGTGTCAATGATCATATCGAGAGAGATGATACCCAAACTTCTATGTACGAAGATAGATGAGGAGGTCGCCATACCAGGGTTCATCAGAGGGGATGAAGAAGAGGTGTTCATCAGGAAAATCCTCATTGAGGGGGGAATCTTTAGCATATGATGGAAAATCCATAATGATTTCATTTAGGATGAGATATTTATTTCTTTTGGGGGTAGATAACTCTAGATTGTATTCCTGGAGGATGATGATCCATTGGGAAAATTTTCCATTAATTTATTGTCGATGAAGCAAGTAATGCATGGGGTTTCAATCTGCTATGACCTTGGTAGTTCAAAGAAGGATATAATGTCACAGTTTTTGGACTGGGAGGACAACTGCTAAGGCAAGTTTATCATCATGATTATACTTCAGGGGTGGCCCTGAAAGGTTTTTACTAATGTAGTAAATGACATGCTCACATCCATCATCCCCTAGCTGGAAGAGGACTCTGTTTATGGATCTTAAATACCTAGTTCAACAGTAGGAACCAAACCCGCTAGTGAGGCCCAATTAGACTTTGCAGCATTTGGAATGGAATGGATCTCCAAATATTTCTATCCAGCCAATTAATCGATGGGATTTAACATTTTCTTGTGAAGGATCTTCCTTCCGTTTGGACTATCTATTTTGTATTTTCTCTTGGGTGGGACCGATGTGAGGTGTAAGCCGATATAAATCAACTTGGAAACAAAATAGAATTAAGTTCTAACTAATGGGGAAGAGGTTGAGCTTGGGATAACCCGCTACTCAAACATGCAGATGAAAATTCTATACCACAGGCCTAGTACTAATATGTTAACCTTGTGAGCATCCAATTACTGTATGATATTACTAATTATCAGAAAGAAAAAACATATGCAATAAGATAACGTAAATAAAAATAATTCATCTACCATAATCATTAATCACATAGTCACACGACGATTCATCATATTCATCATTAAAGAAAATAACAACAAAGAATTGCACTAGATAACTTGACAATAAATTTGACAGATCTTACTTATTACATCTATTCATGAAGCGAGATAGGAAATAGTTCTTTTCTATGTCCACTCACACATGCATTTGATGAAATTAACTTTGTCTTTGGTCCATAAGGACTTCTCAATTCATATTAACATCAAAATAATTCTTAACAACCAGAAAGAAAGAGTTGTTGCAACAACCATCGACCCTTAACTAATTGTTCAATGTCTTTATTTATAATGTAAAGTTCAACTGAAAATAATGGGTAAATGCAGTTTAAGAAAAACAAAAATCACCACGTGGTGTCATCCTCTAACAGTTTCTTTAATAGTCAACCCGAGATATCTCTTGAAAAGGGTGACTTATTTCATACTCACACCAAATGATGAACAATTTTTCACAAGTTTGGGCCCATGAAAATATGTGTTGTTCCATTGGAGCCGCGTGAATCCCTCTGATGTCCATCACATGAATCTAGTACTTTACTATACTAGATTTCAACTACTGTAGCACGGTTCTAGCTCTAATAGGATGTTCCATGAATCCTCATACCTTCCCTGGCACTGCGTCGATCATATTTGTGAGCTCTTCGGCCCACAACAAATCTTTCTTGGTATGTGACTTGACTACATTGCTCAAGCCGATGAAATTGGTGGAGCTGTTGAACTCGAGGGGGTCTGATATCCTTCATTTCTTTGTCGATTTTTCTTCGATGTTTATTTTAGGTTCCTCGGTGAGGTTATGGAACAAGATTTTTTTTGGTAGTTGAAAGGATCTTTCCTGCAATCGGGATTGAAATATTTTAGAAGTTACTTATCAGGAAAAGCATAATAAGATGTAAATAGAAACAATAAACTAATGCATACCTGTAGAGCTCATTAGTATCGATTGTTTAATACTTACGTGATCCCAATCACCCTTTTGAATGACCTATAATGTCTTTGTCCACGTTAGTGCACCTCTTCGGTTTAAATGAGTTACATCTGAGTGCCATAGCATGGAAAATTAGGTACGATAGATACAAGCGTCGAAACCATTACAGTGTTTGATTGCCCTTTGGGGTTGGGAAAGGATGCCAGATTTGAACGTGTGTCGAAAGTGCACATATGCTCCCAAAAGGTTGGATATTGTAATAAGGAAGCCGTTAAATGCCTTAGGTCAAGGCAAGTTGTTCCTCCGGAAGTCATAACACCAAGTATGTCAACTATCATTTGCTAATAATGGACGCTGGGCAGATTAAAGAGATTGGAATGATCGTACCATATATTCCCTGCAACTCCGATCAACGATGTAATGACCCTGCTTAAATAAATGTATAGGATTATTAATTATAATTAATTGATAATCTGATTGTCCTAAGATGTTAGCTCAACAATAATTATTTCTTATATACTATTAACTAATT
>SNQJ01S0029199.1:8477-41446 GCA_010110895.2 Picea sitchensis
GGATATCGGTGGCCACCCACCTTTTCCAAATGGTTCAAAACAGTTTTCTGGCCATTTTGGCAATTTACTATTTTTAGCAGGTTTTAACTTCCGGGGCCATTTTGAGGGTCCAAATGAAGGTTTTTCGAGATCAAGGTTCTCAATTATATCAAGAGGCATGATTGAGCCCCCAAAATTAATCTCCTCGACAATACCTTTCCAACGAGCTATCACATGCCTAAAACGGAGATCATATGCAAAAGTTACGACCCCGGGAAGTTGATGCACCAACTTACCCAAACGGGGCCCACATGACTTTTGGTGCTTCATCTCCCAGGGTTAGGTTTTTGGATGTCTAGGAATTTTGGAATTCCTGTTTATTGTAAAAGGGCCTTCAAAGCCTCATTGTAATCATCTTCTTGAGAATGCGAGTAGCCGTCACATCTCTTCTCAGCGATAAGCTGCCACCATTCTAGCGAGTCTTTCACTCTGTATTTTTATAGTCTCTATACATTTCTCTGATTAATAGAAATCATGTATTACTATATATCTATGTTTATGGTTGTATCTCTAATACATTTCTGTTATATTATTGAATATCTGCAATATCTCTGTGCATTTCTTTATTATATCTCCGCTCTCATTTCGTGCCGAAAATAATCTGGATCATCAACACAAGTAGAAGGCTTTGAAGTTCGGTATAAAGGTCGAAGTTGTCCAAAGGACCATGTGCAAAGTTGCGAGGAAGCTTGGAAAAACATTCCTCAAGAACAATGGGTGCACAAATTCATTAACATGCTGGACACAACCCCTATCAACTGGTACCTTCCAGCAGAGTTGTGCCTCATCACTACAGATTGGGAAGGTATGACTCGGAATTTTGTAACTACCTTCTTATTTGAAACTCAATATACTTCAGTAGATCAAGCATTACAGGGTGTAAGAAAAAAAGTAATTGAGGAGGCCTCTAGCCTCCCTTTAGAAAAAGAAGAGGATAAATGGATTGCACCCCTCCAGAAACTGCAAGGTTGTTACAACATCAATGTTGATGAAGGCGATGATCCTAGGAAGGTGAAAATCGCAGAAACAGAAGGCCAAAGAGATGTGTAAGGATCAAGAGTTGAGATACCATTCATTAGACAACCAATCAAGATTAAGAAGGTCAATATTGGAATAGAAAAGACACCGAACCTTCCAAATGTTGGAGATTATTGGGATGTTGTTATTATTGACAAGATAAAAGAGTTATTGCATGAATACCAGGACATGTTTCTGACCAAGTTTACTGATATAAAGGGAATTAAAGGGCCTATGGGAGAGATGAGGATCCCTTTGAAACCAAATGAAAGACCAGTCAAAAAGAGACCCTACAGATTGAACCCTAAATATAAGGAGAAAGTGAAGATTGAGCTCGACAGAATGCTAGAAGCAGGGATTATAGAACCTATCAAAGAATGAGAGTGGATTAGCCCTATGGTCATGCAAGACAAGAAGACAGGAGATATCAAGATCTTTGTAGATCTCAATAAGCTGAATGATGCCTGTTTCCATGACCCCTTCCCTACTCCATTCACTGACGAAGTGTTAGATAATGTGGGAGGCGAGGAGGTATACTCTTCTACAGATGGATTTTGAGGATACATCAGATCCAGATTGCCAAGCAATATCGCCATAAGACCACATTTGGAACAGAATGGGGATCCTAACAATATGCAGTGATGTCATTTGGATTGAAGAATGCCCCAACCATATTTTCCAGGGTGGTGGTCGAAGCATTCAAAGAGTTCCTACATAAATTTCTAGAAGCATATTTTGATGATTGGACTGTTTTTAGTTTATTGAAAAATCATATTGAATGTCTAAGGCTAATGTTGGACAAATGAAGGCAGTATCAAATTGCCTTGAATCTGAAGAAATGCATCTTCTTCTCACAATTTGGAGTGTTTTTAGGTCATATTGTATGCAAGCAGGAATTTTTGGTAGATCCATATAAAATTTCTATTATAGTTGATCTATCCCCTCCTACTCCAGTCAAACAGCTATGCACTGCGCTGGGACATACTAGATATTACAGGAAGTTCACTAAAGGATATGGCCAGATTACAACACCCATGGAGAATATTTTGAACAAATACTGTCGGTTTAGTTAGACAGAAGAATTCTAGCAAAGCTTCGACACACTGAAATAGAAAATGGTTACTGTGCCTATTATGGTTTTCCCGGATTGGAGAAAGGAGTTTCATGTGCATGTCGATGTATCTTTTATTTCCTTAGGAGAAGTTTTAGAAAAACCTAGGGAAGGAGATATTGACCATTAGTTATCCTTTTCCAGCAAGAAGCTATCAACTGTTGAGATTTATTACACCACTACTGAGAGAGAAGGGTTAGCCATGGTGTATGTGCTGCAGAAATTTTGCCACTACTTGTTGGGAGGACACTTTAAAATGTTTACTGATCACTCTACGTTGAAATACCTAGTCAACAAGAAATTGTTGGGGAGGAGAATATGCAGATGGCTTCTGCTATTTCAGGAATATGACTTTGAGTTCGTAGTTAAGCCAAGAATAATGAACAAAGGTACTAACCACTTGTCAAGGTTGGAACATGGATAAGAGTCGACTAGTTTGGAGGATGCACTGTCATATGCACAGTTACTGGCCATTAGAAAGATTGATGACCACTTCACAGAGATAGTTTAGTTCCTATCAATAGGGCTGGCACCTAGCGAGTATACAATTCCCCAAAAGAAACAACTAGTAGTGCGCGTTGCAGAATTTTCACTTATAGCTGGATATTTATACAAGATGGGACCTCACGAGATATTGAGAAGGTGTGTTATGGAGGTAGAGAGACCATTTATCCTTGTCAAATCTCATGAAGGAATCACAAGAGGATAATACGTAGGGAAATCAACTGCACAGAAGGTTCTTAGAGCTGGACTTTGGTGGCCTACCTTACACAGAGATGCTAAAGACTATTGCAGAGCCTGCGATGTATGCCAAAGAGTTGGGAAACCATCCAGAAGAGATGAAATGAAATTAGAAACACAAATGACCCTACAAGCATTTGAGAAATGCGTCATTGACTTCGTGGGACCTATAAACCCACCAGGAAAATGCACATGAGTAAGGTACATAATTACTGTGCCAAAATATTTGACTAGATGGGCCAAAGCATGGGAAATTAAGGGTTGTAGTGCAACTACAGATGCACGCTTCATATTTGATGACATCATAACTAGGTTTGGATGCCCAAAGTTCCTTATGAGTGATCAAGGCACACATTTCATAAATAAAACAATCGAAGCCCCGACTAAGGAATTTGTAGTCCACCATCAGAAGAGCACGCCTTACCATCTACAAGAAAATGGGACAGTGGAGGAATTCAACAAGATCTTGGAGACAACACTGACAAAGATTTGTAGTGTGAACAGGGATGACTGGGATTTAAGAGTACCAACAGTACTTTGGGCCTATAGAACTACTTGCAATAAGCTAACAATGTAGAGTCCTTTTAAGTTGGTGTATGGTATCAAATCCGTTGTCCCAATGGAATATTTGGTACCAAGCCTAAGAATTGTTTCCTTTACAGATATGGATGACATTGGTGCTATTTGAGAAAGGCTTCCACAGTTAGTTGAACTAGAAGAAGACAGATTTATTGCAAGATTCCATCAACAGGTACAGAAGGAAAGACAAAAGGCCTACCGCGACAGAAACATTAAGAAGAAGGCATTTAAAAAAGGCAATCTAGTACTGGTATATGACAGTAAGTTCATAAAACATCCTGGGAAGTTCAGAATGCATTGTCTTGGGCCATATGAGATCGCCTATGTTACAGAAGGAGGATTTGTACAGTTGAAGACTTTGAATGGAGAATGGAAGGAAGAATTAGTGAATGGGAGCTGGTTGAAATTGTATTGTGACAACCAGCTACCCTGCGACTCTAAGTAAAGGCATAAGGAAAAGTGTCTATGTACTAGGTGCAGTTGAAACTAGGTACCAGACACATAAAAGACAGTTTGCACAAGGAAGGAGAGGAGGCATAGAGAAGAAAGCAAAGGTTGCACTACACAGTCTGAAGTCGAAGTAAAACATAAAGGTCAGATCTGAAGTACCTCGGGATGAGTCAAAGGTGCGTTTTGGGGGATTGTTGGCCCTTGGTTATGAAAGTAAGCGAATATCAAGGAAGAAAAGGTGGAATGTGAACCACGCAGAAGACACAATGACTGTTACTGGGTTGAAGTGAGAAAAAGAGCATAAAATACAAAGTGAAGTAAGATAAAGCAAGTCATTGGATGAGGATATTGAGGCTGATAGATCATCAAGGAAGAAGGATCATGGACAAATCAACAAGCAAAAAAAGCCACCATTGGATGCTTTGGATCACCACGCGAGAAGGAAGGAAAGAGGCTAGCGAAGCCCTGAAAACATGGTTCAAGTTGACCTAGGGTTTTAGACACCTAGGGTTTTGGTATCTAGGGTTTTGACACCTGGGTTTCGACATAAGGATGTCAGTGAGCTATTGTAATGTATAAATAAAGTTCTAAAGGACCTAGGATGGGTTTGTGTTATGATTGTTGTTGTTGTCTTTGTCATTGTGTGATCAAGTGAGTAATAGTGTGTGAGAAAGAAGTGTTGAGTACAAGAGCCTTCTGTATTGTAATATATTTAGTTGGGTGTGAATATCGACCCTGCAACTAGGTGCAGAGGGAGGGGAGAGATAGAGAGGAGAAGAAAGAAGATATGCTAGCTAAGAGCATAGAAAAGAATTGTATACTTCATCCTAATATATTATAAGCACAGTTCTTTGGACGTATCCCTAGAGAGAGGGTGAACCACGTATATCTTGTGTTGTATGTGTGATTGGTGTTATGTTCTTTGTTATTGATATATTATTATTGCATTTTCGTTATAGATCTGATCTATAAATGTGTGGAGTAGATCTAAGCTAATAAGTGATATATGCATGTTTTATTGTTCTAGTGTTAGATCCACTTGATAATCCCCTTGGTTGTAGACATCTATATCCTAAAACTCTCCCATAACTGCTTCGGGTGATACTGCATCTGCTTCATAGGTGTTTCCGAAAGGGCCATTAGTTAGAGCTTGTTGGTGCGCTCTTGGAGCTAAACCCTGGGTCTGCCCCTATGCCAACATAGACTGATTTGTAATCTTATAAAAGAGTATGATCAAGAGACAAGTGGATTTTCCAACCTAGACACAAAGTGAGTCAAAGGGTGTCATGTTCAAAATCTATCCTTCCATAGAATACAGGTTTAGACACATTTCTTTCCGATTTTTTGCTCCACAATTTCTGGCGAGTACCTCTTTAGTTTTACACAAGCTTGAGGAGGATAACATATGCTTGAAATGTAATCTCATCCTTCAGACGAGTCCCTCAGAGTATGTTTAACAAACCCTAAGAAGGAGTGGTTTGGTCCCATATGGGTCTTTCGATGTTTGTTTAACGAGTACAAAGAAATAAAACGTGGGGGTTTTTCATGTTTAGAGAGTCTGAAAAACACTTAAAGAGAACTCTCTTAGTTCCTTTTTTGTAAATGAATCTGATGAGACCAAAAAAATGATAACCTACTACTCATCAAATGTTTTCTTCAAATACTTTTACAAGTGTGAAAATAACAAGGTCGCTCGAAAATATTTTCATGATTAGAGGGTCTGAAAAAGAGCTTAAAGAGAACTCCAAGGGGTTCCTTTTTCATATAACCTTTACGAGTCCGAAAAAGTGAAAAAATTATACTCGGTTACATTCTCATTTATTTTCGAGCATGAGAAAGAACAAAGACTAAGCTCAATATTGTTTTCATTTTTGTGCAAGCTTTAAAACAAAACAAAACATTGGTTGGGATAGATTTTATTTTTACACAAGCTTAAAACTAGCCAAAACTATGCTTGGGCATGGTTTCATTTTTACACAAGATTGAACCAGAGGAAACTATGCTTGAGGTAGGTGGTTTCATTTTTACACAAGATTGAACCATAAAAAACTATGCTTGAACTTCCTAATGCATAATCCATGGATGGTTGGTACTTAGCCCCCAACTTAAGAAACTAGTGGCTCAACTTCAACATGAAGTCTAGAGGTTGGATTCATTTCCTCCCAAGCTTTATTTCATCCAACGACACAAGAGGATGAAATGAAGCTTCAAATACTAGACGAAGGACTTGACACAAAAAGAGAGGGAGAAAAACTATTTCATTTTTTAACGAGCTTGACAGAGGAATAAGAACTATGCTTGAGAATACAGGTTCAATCCCTAGACCTCTATTTCATTTTTTGACGAGCTTGACACAGAAACATGAACTATGCTCACAACCTCTATTTAATTTTTTAACGAGGTTGCCACAGAGATGAAAAAACTATCCTCATAGTTGGTTTCACTTTTTAGCAAGATTGAAATCAAAAAATCATGCTCAACTTCTCTTGATCATAGCTTCCAAGAGGAAAAATCTCTGGAAGGACACCATGCCAAGGGAAAAAAAAAATTCATGGCCTCCAAACGATCTTCACTGGATGGAAGAAATAGACTCTGAAAGGAACACATGTTGAGGTCTGCGATAGGGGTAAGGAGATCAGNAAACATGAACTATGCTCACAACCTCTATTTAATTTTTTAACGAGGTTGCCACAGAGATGAAAAAACTATCCTCATAGTTGGTTTCACTTTTTAGCAAGATTGAAATCAAAAAATCATGCTCAACTTCACTTGATCATAGCTTCCAAGAGGAAAAATCTCTGGAAGGACACCATGCCAAGGGAAAAAAAAAAATCATGGCCTCCAAACGATCTTCACTGGATGGAAGAAATAGACTCTGAAAGGAACACATGTTGAGGTCTGCGATAGGGGTAAGGAGATCAGGATCCAATATCCCCACCGAAGAGATTACCATGTCAACTATTGGATCTAAGTCATAAGAGATGAATCTTACAGCAAGATTCTCATCTGCATTAGTAGATGAAGGCATGGGAGACAAATCCACATAACTAACATGTGGCAGAGGAGATACTGTCTACATATAAGAACCGTTGAGGGAGGTAATCTAGTCACGACCGATGAATGCAAGTTGATCAATAGTCACAATTATTCCATGATGAGGGAAATATATCACACGAAAAAGAGTGGACACAATAGATTTCATGGCATAGACATACTCCTTCCCAAGGAGTAAAGAGAAATCCAAGGGGTCTTGGACTACCATAATGTCAATAAAGATAGTTTTCCTACCCAAAGTTATAGGAAACTGAGGAAGGGTCCCTAAAGGTTGACTGGTTCTTGTGTTAAAATCTAACAGATTCTGCGTAACTTGTGAAAGTTGAGGACAACCCAAAGCTTTCCAAGCAATAGAGGACAAAATACTAACGGATACACCTTCATTTATCAGTGTCTGAGGAACGTCCTGACCACAAAACTGTACTGTAATCTGGAAAGGAATGTGAGAGGGAAGACAAGGTCCAGTTATCACACCCCAATTAAAAAGGATGGCCTCATTACTTGGAGGGGGTTCCATGAGAGAAGGAGGAATACCCCCCAGCATGGTGGATTTTGTATCAACGATAAAAATGTGGGTAGTATCAGGTTTACTCTCTAGTGGGAGAGTAGGATCGACCGATGACAAGATCAGATCGACCACTTGGGTTGCATTCTCCAAGGGGAGAATGGGGTTGACGGGTGGAAAAGAATTGACCGCTTGGGTTTCACTCTCTGAAGGGAGAGTGGGATTTACCAAGGATGGGATCAGATCAACCACTTGGGTTTCACTCTCTAACGAGAGATTGGTATTGACCGAGGATGGGATTAGATCGACCACTTTTTCAACTGGTTCAACTAAGGACGTGACCATATTGACGACATGATCAACCGGATTGACCGACGAAGGGAACAGATTAATCATTCCATCAACTATAGGTGGGTCAAGGATAAAATTGCGATAAGCGACTGGAAGTTGAGGCTATGAAACAATCATGTCTTCCAGGAATTTTGAGGCTTCATCCATACGGGGGAAAAGGTGAGTTAGATGACTCCCTTTGCATAACATGCATGGGAACTTGAATTTACTTTTGTTCTTCCCAACTATATCATGACTAATTGACGGGAGGTCATCAACATGTTGTTCATAGGCTGACCAAACGGACTGGAAAGGAATTGTAGACCATGCTTCTATCACCTTAGATAGACCATGGAAATATTTAAGAAGATGTCTACCCTTACAAATCCTGCAAGGGTACTTGGGCTTACGGGTTGTGGTTGTCTTGGCACCATAAACACTCCCATTATGATTAGAAATAGCTGGTTGTTTTCTAACATGTCTGGCAGAGGTTGGAGGTCTGGATCCTTTCTTATTCTTCTTATTCTTAATATTCATTTTCTTCTTCTTCTTATCCACTGAGTTAATAGATTTAGAGCTTTCACTCGATGAAGAAGATGAAATGGAAGAAGACCTTGACAATGAAGGAGGTGAAGGATCAACATGAGGTTTATGTTCTTGGGAGGAAGTCCTTATGACTGAAACACTTACTGCATTCAATATTACCTGAGTGGAAAACAACCATACCGATAATCCAATCATGAGGCCTAGAAGGTTCAATGTAGTGATGTCAGGAGGACCAATGTTTTCGTAAGAAGGAAAACAAAAAGGTTCCCCTGGAGCAGGGGTTCCTTCATTGGTCATTTCGAGAACTGATGTCGTTAAAAAAAATATCCAATCTAGAGTCCTCTAGGGAAAACAAACAACACACGCTAAAACTATAATAAGAAAGCAAGAAAACAAAACTTTCTCACAATTGACGCACTAGTTGGTTATGAAATCCAATGTCGTGGGAACAATCTAAGAAGGGGCTTAGATAGAGACGGTGGAAAAGTTACGTTGATGACCTTCTTAACATATTTACGCCTTGGTGCAAGATGCCACACATAAACGTGGGTATACCCTCTAAGGATCCCGAGTGAGTTTGGCTAATGTCAATTCTAGGTACCATGAAGACTTGCCCCTCCACAGTCACCTTATGTAAAGAACCTAAAGAGATAGGCCACTAAGGTTACCAACTGCAACAATGATGGTTGGGGAAACAGTTGACAGTCTAATCCACATGCAAAGGTAGGGTATCTAGCCCGAAATCAACTTGAAAGGCTTCCACTCATCATTGTGGGTATACCTTTCAAGCGACTCCCATAATACGTGAAATCTCTACACGAAGACCAACAAAGCAGGGTGAGTAACTCTGCCAGTCTCAATGCGACCTCAAGTTTGACCCTTGTGTGAGAAGGGCTTCCCAGCACAAAATGTAGTAAGTGGATTTCATTGCTCCCTAACTCAAGATTCTATGTTTGTTTGCATATTTGGAAATTTATATTTCACACCTATTCCAAAGCCCTACAACCAATCTAATGTAGGTTTGCTACAATAAAATATAAAAATATCTAATCATATTTTATAAGCGCTTTACTTTTAATGTTGTTGTTACTCAAAAGGAAGATGGCGTGGAAAAGATGGTGTTTTGACTGACTCGAAAGTTATGAAAAGAGATGAATATGAAATCTTTTCATTTCGATCAAAGCTATGCTACTAGAAGGAGAAAACATTTATCATTCCCAAATGCACGATGTCCCAAAATATACTAAACTCATCAATATCAAGAACTTTAAAAACTCGAATACAAATGAAAGGATGCCCCCAATCTAATATAAATAAAGAAATTAAAAAGTTTTTGTTTCAAAGAGACACTAAAAGCAATAGTGAATTTATTCAAAACAAAATCAACCCAAACTAAGTTTCTCTTTTAACACAAATTATTTAGAAAACGAAATGTTATTTCACTAAACAATTCTAAAGAAAAATAATGCTTTGTAACTGAAAGACACTCAAAGAAAGAGATAAAATATTTCAACATCAAACAAGATAAAACAAAGAAAAGATGGCTAAAAGAAGCTAAAATACTGTCGATCAGACCGTAAACAGACTATAATCAAACCCAAAAATTCACCCCAGAACCATATCACAAAGCTGGGCAAGGCAAACCACCAAAAACAAATTTCTGCATGTTGTAAGACCAACACAATGCATCAATCACTTATCGCCGTAGGCTAGATACCAAATACAATGCAGGGATGCCGCACTGTGTCAAACAGGTAGGGTGAACAAATCTTATATCATCGCACTATCCCTTAAAGAAGGGTGCGAAAATCAAATAAAAAATGGAAAAAATAAAAATTTGAAGGTTTTCCAATGAATTTAAACAGTCAAAGAGTCAAGCTAGATCTCCCAGTGACTCAAAAAATAGAACCCAAGAAATCAAAGAAAGAAAGCAATAAAAACTTGGAAAACAATCTTTTTCCCAACATAGTCACCAATTTTGTTAGTGGATTAATCAGTAATGATCTCCCTAGATCCACCTAGATCTAGAACAAAACAAGACATGACATGGCGCTTTCCCTAAGCTATAATCATCGAATTTACTACCAAAGAAGAGATGAAATACCTTTGAATATCACTTCCTTATATCTTTGTTGTCCTTGCTCCACTCCGGTGCTCTTGTGAGATTATATCTGCAATGACGCAAACCAACCAAAGTGAAAGAAACAATAGTATATTCAATGAAAACTTATACATGTGATCAAGGAGACATGTAATAAAATGAGAATAATTTTATGGGAAAGAAACGTGCCATTGTACATATTAAGTAAAAGTGGAAGAAAGATACAACCAAATGCCTTGATGTCATCGAGTTCCTTCCAATAGTTACATGCTTCCCACACACTTCTAATCCAGAGATTTTGAGACTGTAGATATGATAGCTACTCACAATCTATCTTGACAAAGAAAAGCTCATAGCCATTCTAATCAAGCCAAATTTCAAATCTACAAAACTCAAGCTCAAGCCAATATAACTTTCTCCATGAGAGTTCCTCTCCTTTTATAAGTTGAAGAGAATAAGGTGAGGAGGTTAGGATGATCCCACTAAATCATGAAGGTGAGTAATATCCAAACCGTTCGGAGGCCACCTCACCATATAAGCTTCTCCTTCTAGAAGCATCGAGAAGACACTCGTTTTTCCCACGTACAGGAATTTACACACCCTATCTATAGTGAAGCATGTAGAAACTCTACAATATAGCTTTAGAGAAAGGTGTGGAAATCAGGCATCGTCGCACCCTGCGTAGAGTACAGCCTACATAAATCCTCCTTAATAGGGATTTTACAAAGGAAAATACAATTTCTTCTCTTAGTAAAGTTCTTCTCCCTTCTTTCTTCAGGAATTCAGGCCATTGATCCTTCTAAAGACAAAGGATAGGTTTACATCATTAACGATCATGAGGGTCATGAAAATAATGTGTAACATCCCTAGATTCCAAGTGTCCTACAGAGGCTTGTAAGCTGTCATCATGCTTCCAACTATCATCGTGTCCATCCTCCACCTCATCAACCACTCACAGGAATGATAACTCGAATCCCTTGATTTCAGGTACCTGTCAACAATGTCATTTGGTAGCACTCTAGGTAGTGAAATTTTGTAGCGCCTCCACCAAATTCCCTATAATTTTGTAGTGTGACCTTCAAAATAATCCTACAAAATGGGTAGCATCGAACCTATGCATTTATGTGCATAATTCGTTCTCTGTCAAAATTTCGGTAGCTCCTGCCTGTGTGTAATTCATTTTCTGTGTGAATTTTGGTAGTGCCTACCTGTGTACAATTTGGTAGTGCCCAACTGAATGCACAGTGCCATCATTTCACTGCTGACATATTTGGTAACACCCCTGAGAAGTTAGCAGCGCCATCGCTACACTAGTATTAGGCGATTAGGTAGCGCTATAGGTAGAAGACTGATAGTATATGAAAATTAGACAATTATGTAGCACCATAGCACTGTAGAATGTCTATGATACTTCTGTTGAAGAGATTAAATCTTTGCAAAACACTAAAAACCTTGAGCAGTATTCATTAGAAGCCTGTATAGCCTGTATGCATGGAAAAAAGTAATATTTCCTCAATCACTTAACCTTGCAAAAAGGGGCCATTCTAAAAAATTGAGCTCACCTTTCATCAATCACTTCATTAACCTAACACTCCTTCTTGTTGAAGGAAGACTTCCCTTTGGCACATCATCATGCTTCCCTTTATTAGTAACAGGATTCTTCACTAGAGTTATGCTTTCCTTGGCTACTAGTTTCTCCTTTTCAATAGCAGCTTCAACCAACACATTCAAGTTTCTTTGAGCCATCTCATCCTAGAATTGTTGCAACTCTGCTTTGAGCTTTCTGTTATGAGACTGGAAGTCTATGTTTTTCCTATAAAGTTTCTTAAGATTCTTATGGCGAGGCTAGGATCTCCTTGCTGCAGATATTTCTAAGTCAATATTTTGATTGTAACCATCCATGAGCTCATTCATCTTAATCCTGTGAGATAAGTATTCTACTTTCAAGAAATCAATCTCCTTCATGGCCTCCCTAAGCTATCTAATCAATATTTTGAAGGTTTGATGGCTAAGTGGAGTGGTGATATTGACAGTATCAACAAGCTTCTTCATGGCTTCATCTTCCTACTGCACAGGGACTACCTCCACCATCTCAACAGGATTCTCAATGATTTTCCCTTATCCTTCTTTTTCTTCAGAGTGGAAACCTTTGGTAGGGCTTGTACTTC
Source organism: Picea sitchensis (assembly GCA_010110895.2). Classification (NCBI taxonomy): domain Eukaryota; kingdom Viridiplantae; phylum Streptophyta; class Pinopsida; order Pinales; family Pinaceae; genus Picea; species Picea sitchensis. The sequence goes on from SNQJ01S0029199.1 coordinate 21,119, forward strand.
AACAACCTCTTTGATAGCTAAGGACCTTGTGAAAGGTCTTTTGAATTTTGTACTACCTGTTGAGGGAGATGAAGAGAAGTGTATTTTCCTTCCTTTCTTGGTTGTGGCTTTAGTAGAGGAAAGGACCTCTTCTAATTATGGTGCAGGAGGGGGTGAGATCTCTCTTTATGGAGAATGGTAGACCTTCCTCTCTGTTTCTACCACTTTCTTAATGACTTCTTGATCTTGAACAGGGGCCTTACTCTTTCTTTTCTTGTTGGCTTCTATTGGAGCAAAACTGGTGGATGGCAAAGGACTTGGTATCTGTGATTGAAGAGTGCCTTCTATGTCTAATTTCATGTGAGAATAAGTAATAAAATGTTTCCATGAGATGTTCCTCTTTCTCATCTCTTTAGAAACCAACATTCTAATCAATCCAAAATAAAAAATGATAGTATCCACAACCTTTGATTTGGATTGAACTATGTCTAACATTTTTCCTATGCTTCTCAACGAATAGAAGGGAATGTTCATTTCATCTTTTATAGTAAAATGCAGCAGAATCCTTATATGGTACTCATATAGTGTATTGAACCTCCCCTCACATGGGAAGTACCTTTGAATAATATTCAATATTTTATCAAACTCTCCAAGTAGATGACTTCTTGGTACCCCTTTAGACAGATTGTCAGTTTGATATTCAAGCTTGAGGAAGTATTTTGAAAAGGCTGCATCCAAGGCCATGGATTTAAACCAATTCTCTCCAGTGATAAGGATCCTTGTAGCTGCTGAAATAGAGGTATTAGACACCTCAAATTATAGTTCCCCTACCTTAGTCTTCATACCATCAAAATGTAATACAAATTTCCTTGCCACCTCAGGATGACCCCTCTGCATATTTTTGCAGAAAGTGAGGCAGTGCACCCTTTGAAAACCTTCTCTAGCCATGGGCTCTTCCTCAAATAAATGCATATTTGTAGGATCACTAACCACATTACCTCCCTTGTGAGACTTCTTCTTCTAAGGAGTCTCCATAGTTTAGGATGAAAGGTTTTAAAATATATAGAGCAGTGATGACCAGGAAACAAAGAGTCAGACTTCAATAAGAATTTGATAGTGAAAAGTGGCTTCCCCTTTCCAGGAATCTTCCCTAACTCAAACTGGTTGCTAGCTTAGGAAACAATGGTTGTGAATTTCCCTCCCTTGACTATTTATAGATATTAAAACTAAGGAATAATCATATGGTGAAGGGATCCACTGCAATGATCTTTGAAAACCAGGTTGAAACACATTTCAATTCAAATGGCAGAGGAGGCATTGGAAAAAGGCAACGTAGTTCAACAATGACTTTAGGTAGCACAAAGCGCAAACAAGAGGTGAATTTTTCTTGGGTATTCAAAACTCGAGAGAAAGGTAACTAAATGTATTGCAATTGAAAAAAAGGTGATGGTGACTGTAGGCTTGGGTGAAATACATAATGATAGGAAATTGTGAGGGAAAATACCTCCTCCAATTTAACAGGCACGATTACTACCAAAACTCTAGGCGATAATTACTCCTTGAAATTTATGTGTTGATGAGGAGAACCATGGAATACCTGGAGAATGATGATAACTTGTAGTTTCACTGAATTTTTAGGAGAGAATCATGAGAAACTCGGCCTTCGAATCTACTTCAGCATCCGATCTTGTAGTGACATTGTCAACTGGTCTGAACTGGTAGTTTTTGCAGCGCAGAGTTTTGAACTTTCAAAATTTGAAAACCATTAGAAAGCACATAAAGAATGAAACCTTGAAGGAATATTTTAACTAACCATGGTTTTGAAAATAAGGCAGATATGAAATCAACATTATAATAACAAATCATGTTAAAATATGAACGACAAGGAGTGCTCTACGGAAAATCCTAGTGAGTTGGCAACACTCCCTTTTCAGAAAATGATTTGACCATTAAGCATAGGAAAAAGGGACAGCATGGCAAGTCTACGGACATGTGAGTGAGGAGGGTGACATGTCAATTCAAGCTGGTCGTGGAGTGAGTCAGGCTTAGTGTCAAGTCATGAAGGGGATCAAAACATAAGTCAAGCAAATGAACCTAGACCAAAAGTTTATGTCAGGATCAAAACATAAGCCATGACTTAAGCCTTTATTTATCAAGATAATGTAAGCAAATCACACTTTAAGAAGATAAATAATTTTTTTTATCTAAAGGCTTAAAAAAAATTTAAAACTAAAGGCTAAAGACCCAATGCAACTTAGTGTGATAACAAGTTCATCATCATTAGTACTTAAAGAAACTAACGAAACAAAATCATCATACCTTCTTGGAGGATTTCAGACCCGCGTAGACCTCCTTAAGGAATTTTGTGGCTCATCCACATTTTGTTGATTGTTATCATCAACCATTCCTTCCTCTATAGGAAACTCTTCATGAACATCTTCAGAAACTTGTTCATGTTAACTTTCATCTGTATTTGAACTAGTTTCAAACTGAATCTATTGATACTTAGATACTTCTTCATGTTTCATTTGAACATCTACATATGATTTGATGAGATATTATTCATCAAATATTACATCTCTGTTAATGATGATATTGTGGGTAGTAGGATCCCACAACATGTACTCCTTAATACCATCACCATATCCAACAAAGATAAGCCTTTTTTATTTTGGATCTAGTTTAGAACGTTGATGTTTCGGAATTAGAGCATAGGCTTCACAACCAAAAACTTTAATATTAGAATAATTACAAGGGTGGCCTTTCCATACCTCTTCAAGAATATTTCACTCTATTTCTATTGATGGTGATCGATGCACCAAATAACAAGCTATAGTTACTGCTTCTTCCCATAGTTCCTGCTGCAATTTGGTGTTACTAAGCATACTCCTTGCTCTCTCTAGAAAAGTCATGTTCATGCATTCAACAACTCCATTCTACTGAGGAGTATAGACAGTGGTTTTATGCATATCAATCCCAAAATCCTTGCAATAGTTCTCAAAATCAATTGACATAAATTCACCACCATTATCAGTTCTTAAACATTTAATGGACCTACCAATTCTCTTTTCCACTAAAGTTGTAAACTGCTTGAAAACTATAAATACATCAGTTTTACTCCTCAACATATATATCCACACCTTCCTAGAGAAATCATCTATACAAGTAACAAAATATGATGATCCTCCATATGAAATAGTAGGGGATGGTCCCAAAAAATTAGAATGAATATAATCAAGGATTCCTTCATTAGTGTGTCTTTTGGTTTTAAATCTCTTCCTTTTTTTTTCCATAAATACAGTGCTTGCATAAATCTAACTTTAAAGACTTTAGACTAGGAAGTAACTAACCAGTTTCTATGAAGACACAGGTGATTTGAAGCACCAGAATCTAATAACCACTATTGATCATGACGTGAACCAATACTAATTGATAAAACTTCATTAGTCATACATGAACCTGTTGTTGAACCTGTTTCGGTTTCATTTGCTTCCTTCATCTCTTTTGGAGGTTCTTATTTAGAGGCTTCTTGTCTCTTCCAACAATCCTTATTCAGGTGTCCAGATTTTCCAGAAAACCAACACTTAAGCTTGCTCGTTTTTCCCTTCAACTTTGACCGAGAGAAATCCCTCTGACCCTATCCTCTTTCTTTAGGTCTGCCTCTAACCATCATCGCCACATATGTAGAGGTTTCTGAATTGGTTTTCTTCATTGTTTCCTCAGATAAAAGTTCTCCAACAATAACATCAAACTCAATACTTTTTGTTTTGTTGAAACTAATAGAGGTAACAAAGTGATCCCATGAGGTGGGCAGAGAACACAATAATGTAATTTCCTTGTCTTCATAATTGAATTTTTCTCCCATGCTAGTAAACTAAACTAAGAGAGTATTAAAGTATTTAAATGATCAACTATTTTTGTACCTTTCTTCATTCACAAAATATACAATTTCCTTTTCAGGAAGATCCTGTTCGTCAAGGATTTCATCATATACAATCTTTCTAGCTTCGTCCACAAACCGAATGTTGTATTCTCCGAGACAATGTTGAAAAAAACATCATCTGCCAAACACAGGCGTATGGCACTCAATTCTCTCTCATCAATATCATCCCAGTCTTCATTTGTTATGGTCATGGGTTTCTTTTATTTTCCCAAATGCGCCTTCACCACACCTTGTTGCATGAGTAGATCATGCATCTTAACCTTCCATATCTCGAAATTTTTCTTTCCATTGAACTTCTCGATTTCGAATTTAGCACTTTGAGTTTTCGCCATTAGCAGAAGATTTTTTTTTCCAAAAGAACTGTTTATAATAACCAAGGCCCTTAAAAAAATAATGTGGAGGAATAATGGTATAAACTCCAAAAGGTTTAATAAAAAATCATTTTTTTACTAACCTCACCTGTTAGAAAAATAATAAAAAAATCACCTTTCCTTTTTACTTTATACCTTTACTCCATTAAAAAATCTTTTAAAACATCCTCCACCCTTTTGTTTTATGAAAACAATATTTTAATTCCAAATATTGTAAAAAACTTTTTCACTCCATAAAAAAAACATACCTTTACTTTTTTCACTTCATAAAAAAGCATGCGAATGTTTCTTAAGGGGAAATCGATGCTCCTTCACTATGGATGGGGGAGCGCTAGTATTGGATCAACTCTCCCTCACTATGGATGGGAGAGTGCTAGTGCTATGTGATGCATTAACCGGGTGCACGCGTTTTCCAAAAATTGGAATTTCATAAGTGTGAGTGCCTCGACACGCTTCTAACACTACCTAGGGAGCGCCGATGAATTTCTACTCAATTCGCGATCTTGCACCATGGATATGGTCCTCACAGATCTCCAATGAAGGTCTGATACTAATTTTTAGAATTGAAAAATGTGGAAAACACAATTCACATATGATAATCAACAATCACACAGATAAGAAACACAAATTTTTCTCTTGGTTCACCCAAACATTGGGCTACATCCACCAAGAATAGGTATCGGTTGCCTTATTATTCAGATCATGGAGATTACAACAAAATTGTAAGATCTCTCATATCCTCCTCACATCCTCCCATATCTGCCTCTACGGGCTTACATAAATTTATATACATTTACACAGGAAATTGATTATTAAATGCAATCTCATCCATATTATAACTTGGTCTTTTTAGTTACAACCAATGATGAATAATAAGATCAAAATTATATCCTTGGAGGAATTCATTGTCACCAAATTCAATAGTAACTTTTATAAAGGTACAAACACTAGTTGAGAAAACACAAAAGGCTACTTTGTATATAAAAAAAAAAAATTAGTTATATATAAAAAACAAATTACATGTAAATGTTTTTAGAAAAATGGAGCATTCAGAGTTAATATTTGAGAATGTTATGTGTTATGTTAAGATATTTTATAGTTTCGTAGGAATGAATATATAAGATTTATACAAAAATGAAAAAATTATAAACTAATAATATAAAAGTGGAAATATTTAAAAAATTATTATTTTTAATTATTATAATTTAAATAATATATAATTTTAGATTTTGTTTTTTAAATAAAAAGTTTAAATTTCTAATAATTTTTACATAAATATAAAATTGGAATAACTTTTTGTATTTCAAAAAGTTATTTTGTTATTAAAAGAATTCAAAATATGAATGGAATAATGTCAATATGTTTATTTTAAATGCTTTAATATTGTTTACAAGAAAATTATTACATAATTTTATGGAAATGTGGTTATTTCATATCAATTTGCAGCTTCCACCAGTTTCATATGGTCTTTATCATGCAATAATAGAGAGGTAAGTGGTACTATAGAAGTCAAGAATAGAGAAATACGAATGAACTCATTAACAACAATGCTGCCATTTTTGATGAAAATCCAAAGCATGTGGTGAACTTGCAGTAAAAAACAAAACATTGGGTACATACTTGCAAAAAAGAAAAAAGAAAAAAAAGGTTGTATATAAATACAAACATCAATTGCATAAAAAAAAATATAGTAATGTTTGTGGTTGCAAATGCATAAAAAAATTAGTAATGTTCTATTAGAATATGTAATTCTTACTTGTCTTAATCTTGTGTGAGAACACTATGTTTGTAATGTAGAGAACAATCTCTACGAGAATGGTTTGATTCTACAGTTTATGAGATTGTTATATAATTTGTTGTGAGAGAGATTCTCTCCAACTAAGAGTCAAATAATAGTATGAAGAGAGATTCTCTCCAACTAAGAGTCAAAGAATAGTATGAGGTTGAGATATTATCTCAAGTGGGTGATTTTGTGATATCTATCTTGAGACAAGATTGTTGTATTTATATGTATTTGTTACATTAATTCAATATAGTGATTGACGTTATTATTTATGTGTAATACTCGAATCTACCATTTTAATATGGTATTAGAGCAGGACTGGGTCTAACTCCCTCACGGGAGTTCCCATGAACATGCATAGAATAGAGTAGATAGTAGATTGATTATTGAGTTGATTGTTGTTGTGTGTTGTGTGTTTGTAGTAAGGGTTTGTTTTTCCATCAGGTTGAAGAAACTGTTGTGTAGAAGGAAGATACCCACAACCGGAAAGGATGGTAAGTTTTGTAAGACATATATATTAGCTCAAATATCCCTTGAAAACTGCACTGGCTCAAGCGTTGGAGAAAACCCCGAACAAGAGAAGGCGAATTCATGATTGTGAAGGAGGTGGAAGATCTGAAAATAAAACAGAAGATAGGGGAATTTGTCTCAGGAGGCATATATTCAAATGATTCTTTTTGTCAATGTTCATGTCGGTACTAGAAACTACAATTTTTAGAAGGAGCGTTACTTTTACAAGAGACACTCAAACAACATATTTATCATCAACCTAGATAAGACTTTGGAATATATATATATATTGTTGCAATAGAGAACACAGTTTCCATTGTCTGTAAATTTACCTTTTTCCAAAGAGACAAATAACATCAGGTGAAAATAATTTCCAACAATATGCCATGAGAATGTGGGATGCCCAGAATACTAAAATACTCATGGCCACTGACACTATTTGAAGGTATACTATTTTTTGGTAGGTTGTTGTTAGAGTTCGTGCATGAATATTTCAGCTGAAAAGTGAGAATCTAAAGTTCTATAGTGGGAGTTTCAATGTGTGTATGTGTGTGTGTGTGTGTTTGTGTGTGTGATGGTGGTGGTGGTTAACCAATGAGACTAAAATTGGTTTATCCAACCTTAAAAAAGGTAAGATATTAGTTGGATTTCTTCTTTATAATGTTATTTCAATGTTAAAAAAACATTAGGAGAAGTGTTCAACGATCATAATAGTTTTGATGACTTAAAAGGTTGGGTATACACAGGGAACACCAAGAGAAAGTGTTTATCATATTCAACTCTCTTGGTGTCACAAAGGTGAAAGATTCTTTCATGCCATTGTGTTTTGGGGATTTTCCAATGTGCAATGTCACTATGTAGCACATGAATATTAGTTCTTATTTGAACAATATTTATTCTCTTTTTAACAGTAGTGAAAAACAAATATACTTTTAATTTTCAAGAATAGGGTTAACCACCTCATAATATCTAGGGTTAACCACTATATATTCTCCTTAAATTTATCTTGAAAAATATTTTTAATATCATCAATATTAAAAATAATTTTATTGCGAACAATATTGATTCTCTTTTTAACAGTAGTGAAAACAAAGAGATGCTTTTGATCTTCAATATTATGGTTAACCACCTCATGATATATATGTTTAAACACCATATATTCTCCTTGAATTTAGCTTGAAAAATATTTTTAATATCATCAATATTAAAAACATTTTTCATGCGTTAAATTTTACATTGAGTTCTAGCGGGGACAATCCCCTTATTACTATACTAGGTCAGAGTATGGGCAGAGAAATGATGTCCCTTAAAACACAATCATATTTCCAAATTACCCCAAACAATATAACCTTAAGAGATAAGAGAAGGAAAATAATGTGTACCTTAGATCCTTTCGGTTGGTGTAGACCTCCTTCTCCTTTATAGTTTCTTGGACTACTGGTCTCCCCCCAAAGCTGACCGACAAACAATTTAAACAAAAAAGCTACAAGATATTCTATCTTTACTTATCAGGTTTAGTGTTTAGATACAAATGTGAATGCATTAATCAAATAAGAACAAAAACACGATATATGGGACAAAAACATGATTCTTTTATTCAGATGTAAAGATTACAAATAGTTACAACCTTATCGTTGGAAAACGCTCCACGAACTTGGACCAGGATCCTCTTAATGCTTCTCCAAGTGCATAATTCATGTAATACCTCTCACAATCAACTGATCTTCTTGGGAAGTAAGGAAGGGATTGTCTAGGGAGAGGCATGGAGGGGGAATGTTGAGGCCAAATCTTAGAAAGGGTTGCAAAGCTTGGGATAAAATGGGGAAGGGATTTTGGTAGAGTTTCTATGTTCTAATGCTTGATGTTGAAATGGGAACCCAAGACCTCATTTTGTATGACAAAAGAATAGTTATTCAGTTTGGGGACGGGCTACAACAGGTGAATTGGTTGGGAAACTATCGATAGCCTGTAAAATCCGTCGAATTCAATGCAACTTTTTATTTTTTGCAACTTTTGGAGGTAAACGCGGGATGTTTAGTATGCAACTAGAATATGTACATGGGATATATAGTATGTAGCTAATGTATGTATGCGGGCAGTAGGGAAGAAGGGCACGTACATGCTCCAAAAAATGTTTTTTTAAAGAGAGATCCTCAATAGTAATTTGGAAAATGGTGCAAGTAGAAAGGTCAATTCCATGTATGCATAGGTACAAAATTTTAGGTTTATAAAAGATTCCCCCTAATGTGTGATATCAAAAGAGAAACTAATGGCCTAAATAAATTGCAATATCTTTACCAGTGGGAAGGCATGGAGTCGAGTGAGCCCAGGACCAGATTTTGGGAGGTCACTATCTGCAAAACAATAATAATCTCTCCTAGGTGGGAATACCCATGCTTGAGATGAAGTAATCATGGCTACCAATCAAGTACACTGTAGATCAATTTCACATACATGTCTATATAAAGTGTAGTTGCGAGCAATAAACAACAGATCTACATCTCAAAATCACTCAATGATATTCAAATACAATACAATATGCATCGTCAAGAAGAATCAATGCCTGTGCCTAGAGATGAGGACTTCACAGCTCGAGAAACAACTTCAAACTCTTCAACAACTTAGGTATGAGTACAATGGGAGAATAAGACTCACTACTCTGAGGTATTTGACATGTCATTGGGGAAAGAGGGGAGGATATATATCATTAGGAATAAAACTTCATCGATTTTGAATTCGGACTTTACTAGATTCACGGGATGGTCGACTCATGAAAGTCAAGATACAAACTGTAGAAAGGCCAACTCAGGTTGGATAAAATTTCCCTTGGACAAAAGTAAGAAAGACGATCAAACTCAGGCAACATAATATTGACATAAGTTTGTGATGATGGAGGCACCACAAACTCTCCATATGTTTGGAAGAGTAACCAAATGGAGGAAGACATAGCTCTATGTAATGAGAACAACTTCCTAATTTCATAGTAAATCCCAATGCTTGGAGAACAAATAAAATAATGTGCTTTGTCCAAGGCCGACTATCTTTCTTTCGAAAAAAAATGTATATTTCTCGTCCCCTCTTTTTAGAATATTTGATTTTTTTGTCTTTTTCAATTTGTTAATGAGCTTGAAAAAGAATAAAAGAATGCTACATTACAAAGGAGGAATGAGTGTCACTAGCAAGAAAAATAGTTCCAAGCACATGGAACATATTGATGTTAAGGGCCAGGAGACATGTGCAGGATAAGGACACTCGGGGAAAATTTCTCCATGGGTCAAGGTGCTAGATCACAAAGGAAAAAAGTGTTGCAAGGATTGCATATAAGGAATTCTTTAAAGGTTCAGTTGAGAGCAACATGGAGCCGACATTAGGCCAAATATGCAAATATGAGACTCGCAATGTGATTAAGCAAAACACAACAAGACTCCTTCCATGTGAATTTTTACGATCCCAAAGAAGGTAAGATGGGTGGTTTTTTTTTTCACGTTTAGAGAGTCTAAAAAAATGCTAAAAGAAGACTCTGAGGAGTTCCTTTTTTGCAATTAATCTAGTCGGTTCGAAAAAAGGGTTAAACTTATACCAAAAATATGTCTCTTCAATACCATTTTAACGAGTGTGATTGGAACAAGATCACTCGACGATATTTTCAATTTTAAGGAGTTTGAAAAGAGATTAAATATGGACTCACAACATTTTTCTAGGTTTGGTCTCCTTAGCCCGAAAAAAGTATAAAATATAACTGAGGAGAACTCTCCCAGCAAGACAAGTCTCCTGAGGCATACGTTTTTCCTGAATAATCTACTGGATGGAAAAAGGGTTAAACTCATGCCAAGTAGATGTTCTTCTCGACCAATTTAATGAGTGTGAAGGAACAAGGTCACTTAGCAATATTTTCATATTCAATGAGTATGAAAAGAGCTTAACTATGGACTCTGTGGGGGTTCCTTTTTCGTAAGTAATCTCCATGGCCTAAAAAAGAGATAAACCAAAACCAAGGAGAATGTTCCTTTTTTAGAAAATTTAGTCTCTCAAGCCCAAAAAAAGGTTAAACTTATGCCCAAGAATACTTTTCTAGCGAACCGAAGTTCCTAGAGCATACCTTTATTTGTAACATTAGCCATTTGGACTGAAAAAGGGGTAAACTACCGCCAGACAGATGTTCCTTCAAATTTTAGTTTGGCGAGTGTGAAGGGAAACAAGATCGCTTGGAAATATTTTCATTTTTAGAGAGTATGAAAAGGGATTAGAGAAGACTCTAGAGGGGATACATTTCTTGAATAATACAGATGAGGTCTAAAAGAAGAAATACAGTCTCGTTGGATGTTTCTTTCGAAATTTAAAGGGAGCTTGAAAGACAACAAAGCATGTTCATTAGGGAGGTCCATGGGTAAGGACAAGAATGATGATTAACAAGAAGAATGAGGCATCACTATGTAATCATGCGGGGACTAACAAGGACTCCCAATCCTATAGTAAAAAACTCATAACATCAACGCCAAAATGTAGCAAAGGATCTACCTAGGGAATCCATGTAGAGGTAGGATCTACCACCTAATTAAGACACTTCTAAAGAAATTGATAAGGTTCTGTGTCACACCTTGGTGGGATCGATCCTATGGAAAAGTGGAAAATTCAACAATATGAAGAAAGGTGGGAGTGAAAACCTAACCTATATGAAAAAGTTGAAAAACAATGATGTTCGCCATGGGATGATATAAATGTAACCCATCTCCAAAAAATCACCAAACCAAAAGGACAAGTCCATTAGAATGACCGAAAGATAACACAAAAGAGAACTCAAGTAGCCAGCAAGCCAAGAAAAGTGAAAAAGGGGAATAAATTAGGGCAAAAAGGGCCAAAAAGGTCTATAAATAGAGGTGGACAACTCATTTTTACCATTGCAATTTGGAAATTAACAGAAAGTTCAAAAACCCATTTTATCAAAAGGTGAATTCTAGGAGCTACGGTGGACAGAAAACCCTCCCACTTGGACCAAGTAAGTACAATTACCCCCTTGTTCCTTTTTAATTCATTTAGTTGCATTTAATATTTGTTTGGGAGGTGCACGCCCTTGTAAAATGGTTGTTTTTGTGTGTATGCGGGCTATCCAAGGTCATCCCATGTATTTACTCAGGAAGAGTAATATATAGCTCAAGTACATATGCAACTATGAAAACTATAGCCTGTTTACACCACCTTCTGTATTGAAAAAATAAAACACAAGTACTAAACCGTCTCCAATTTTTGTGTGTGACAGGATGTATTTTCACTAGAGAGAGAGGGAACATGAGGAGCTGGACATATTGGTCGAGGAGGACCTTGTGGTCATTGCTACACTAAAACAATGTGGCTTATGGAAATATTTTTAGTGTCCATTCATGAGGGCACAACTAAGGTTTCTTAATGCCTTGCTAGAGTGTTGGCATCCGGACACAGAGTCATTCATGTGCCTTGCTAGAGTATTGGCATCCGGACACAGAGTCATTCATGTTAGAGGGTGAATCGTTGACCACAACCACGGAGGACATCTACTTCTTGACTGACCTCTCTAGGAGAGTGGAACCAGTTAGCTTGAGGACTTTTGCTCCAGGTCCCTACAACATACAAGATTACATCGCGATGCATTGTGAGGATAGTACTAAGAAAGTAGGTTCTCAGGTGTTGATTCACAAGAATAACAACCTCTCCTTGCAAGTCATTTTATTCATGATCAGGCGGATTACTGGATATGGAACACTCCATCAGGCCTCCCAAGCAGAAATGCACTATGCAGTTTAGTGTTTAGAGGTGATGATATTTGAATGGAGTACTACCATGCTAGTATGCATGAAGAGACAACTCATAGAGTATCATAGGCGTACCAACAAGAACTTTGGGTTTGTTACTTTTTTATTCTATTTTTATTTGATAGGGTGCCTAGTCTCAGTATGAGAGAGATAGTATGGGGGCATATTGCCTCCTCCCCAACATTGTGCAGGTGGGCAGTTTTACTGCATAGACAAGGTGGAGGAAGGACTCAAATGCCTTCAACAATAAATTATTCGACTGGTGGGCACATCAGATTCTAGTCATGGAGGGATATCCCTATGCAAGGATTACCTTCCTTAGATATCCCAACACGCACGTTCCCCTTGGCGAGGAGCATGGAGAGATAGGTAACACATATTTTTTAAAGTTATTAAAATTTAAATTTTTTTATATATATATCCTTTTTTATGTGTGTGTCATAGTACTAACTTAAAAATCTGTTATGTACATATGTGGAACTTGTTCGACAGGAAGACTTCACCAGGACTAGGTGTATTCCTTGACCAGAGGCAAGACCAACAATAGCAGTAGGACTGACAGCTGTGGGAGTACCCCCCAGTCGGAGAGGCTGATAGAGTCCTACGATGAGTAGAGAGGAACCTCGCTTCTCTCACTCATGCAGTTCCTATGGATGAGATCGAGGATCTCCCCCCAGCTATGCAACCACATGTAGTAGGGGTGCCTTAGCCCCGGGTCTAGTTATTCTGGCATCTTGCAAACATTTTTATCCAATATAACAGGGCCAATAGGCCTAGACCTTAGATAACATCAAACTACTTATGTGCCGAGAGCATTATTTGTACTATGTATTTTGAGGGCTTAAGCCCAATGATGTATATCAATCACTTTTGAGGTTTTCATGCCCACTTTGTACTCATGACATCATTTTTGGACACACACACACACACACACATATATACATACATATTTTTTGTTTTATGGATGAAATTTTTTACAAATGTATGTGTGTGTTTTACTTTTACATGTGAGCAACATGCCGATCTAAAACTTGATTAACTAGAGTATCATTTAAATGATTAAATCTCCTAGGAACATCAATATAAGTAATATAATCAAAATATCGTTCTAAGAGATGTACCCTATGGAATCGTCAGTGAAGAGTGGGATCATAAACGTGGTAAACCCCATTTAACTGGGACACAACTAATTGAGCATATAAATAAACCTAGAGGAGAATGTGACAAAGAATTGGGTAGTAATTATATCATTGCATTGTACTCGGAAACATTATTGGTTGCGCCACCTAGAAAAATACCTCTGGAAGATAACAACTGATCTCTGAGTGTGAAAATCACCCAAGCTACAGAAGCAAGCCTCCGAGTGTATCAGCTGGTGTCATCCACGGACCCAAAGTAAACCTCTAATTCACTTGACATCTACCATAGTGAAAAAGAAGACATAAATAACTACACATCCATAAAACGAAAAAAGACAAAAATGTATAAAAGACTTTACATATATACAAGAAGCCACCCAGGTGACTGACCTAAGAGTAGTACTTATTAAGGTATATCCCATTTCTAGGCTCTGCTAAGGCATTTCCCTCGAAATCAACCAAATGGTAAGCACCCTTCTCTAAGACCTCTTTCAAAATGAAAGTTCCAAACCACATGGGTTTGAACTTGCCTTCCCACAGGGGATATTTTTCTTGGTCATAGACCAGGACAAGATCGCCTTCAAAGAAAATACAAGGGAGAATAGACCGATCATATTGACACTTGAATAATTTATTATGAGCCTCATTGGTCAAGGATGCATCACGATGTTGTTCATCGATCTGCTCAATATATAGAAGACGTTCCTCAAGCGATGTAGTGTCGGGAAGTAGTTCCACTGCTAACTTTANGACCTCTTTCAAAATGAAAGTTCCAAACCACATGGGTTTGAACTTGCCTTCCCACAGGGGATATTTTTCTTGGTCATAGACCAGGACAAGATCGCCTTCAAAGAAAATACAAGGGAGAATAGACCGATCATATTGACACTTGACTAATTTATTATGAGCCTCATTGGTCAAGGATGCATCACGATGTTGTTCATCGATCTGCTCAATATATAGAAGACGTTCCTCAAGCGATGTAGTGTCGGGAAGTAGTTCCACTGCTAACTTTAAAGAAGGGATCTGACACTCAATGGGTAAGAATTTTTCCAGACCATAGATGAGTTGAAAGGGTGAAAAATAGCTGGCATTATTTACAGAAGTTTGATAGGCCCACAACGTCGAATATAAAATCAAATGCCAATTTGACTTGGCCGAATTGATCGTCTGTTAAAGAATATTCTTGAGAGACTTATTCACAGCTTCTACCTGACCATTCTCTTGTCAGTAATAGGGTGAAAATGTTCCTGTTTAAACCAAAGATTTGATGTTAATTCAGTCATCATGTTATTCTAGAAGTGACTGCCATGGTTAGAAAAAATCTCCTTCAGGATACCGAATCTAGCTACTATAGGATTTAAAATGAAAAGAGAAACAATGTCCTCATCATTATTAAATGTTGGCATAGGTTCGATCCACTTAGTGAAGTAGTCTACTTCTACAATGATATAGTGATTCCCCTTAACAGAAGTTGGGTGACATGTAGTGAAATAAATCCCCCACTTGGTGAAGGGACCAAAAACAATGATTGGAAACATAGGAGTTAGGTGTGCCCACATATTCTGACAGATGATCTGGAATGGGTGACAAATATTGACTGCCTCAACACAATATTTGATAAACGATGGCCAAAAGTATCTCCGCGGAGAATATTTTGGGTTATTTCTAACCCATACATATGACCGCCACATGCTCTGGTGTGGCGGTCATTCAAAACAAGATCTGCTTCTTTCTGGGTAATACATCATTGAAGAATGAAATCTACACCTCGACGATACAAATTTTCATCGAGGATGAGATAGTTTCGCACTTGGTGTCGTATTTGTCGACGCTCATCATGAGAAGTAGAAGCGGGGAACTTCAAATTCTGAATATACACAAGAATATCTCCATACCAGGGTTCCAAATATGAAATCAGAAAAATATCTTTGTTAATTGGTGACTCCTTAGGTGAAATATCACCATGTTTTACCAACAGTTCCGATATTAACTCAACGAAGACCAAGGAATTTTTAAATTTTTCCAAAACAAAATCCAGGTCAAACTCTTGGAGGATAATGATCCACCGACCGATTTTTTTGCTGATGACACATCACGTCAACACATATTTAAATGGATTGACGACAGAAATGACAGTGGTCTTGAGAAGTAATATATAGTGTCGGAACCGTTGGATAGCGTGAATAGCTTCCAAATTAATTTTTTCAACATGTGAATAGTTGAGATCGGGTCCAACTAGGCCTCGACTAAGATAATAGATAATGTGCTCTTCAAGTGCATCATCCTCTTGTACCAATACCATACTAATTGTGGACTTTGCAGCAGCCACATATAACAAGAAATACTTTCCATAATCAGGAGGTATAAGCAAATGGGAAGATCTCAGAGAGAATTTCAACGCATCAAAAGAGAATTGAGTTGCTTCGTCCCAAAATAATGGGACTCCCTTTTTAAAATACGCATGAACCATTTTGTAATCTCGTCATAATTGGTGATAAAACGCCAAAGAAAGTTTGCTTTACCCTGTAAACTCTAAAGTTGGGGTATTGTGAGTGGGGAAGAAATTGAAAAATCACCTCAACCTTAAGAGGATCGACCATGATCCCTTTTATAGACACAATGAAACCTAATGAACAACCCGATGCCACATAAAAATTGCACTTGTTTAGATTCAAGAAAATATGATAGTAGAGACATCGCTCAAAGATTAGTCGTAAATGGGTGGGATGATCAGATCTCTTGCGAGAACATGATGCTAGATCATCCAGGTACGCCTCGATTATGTGTTTGAGGTCATGAAAAGTGAACGACATGGCCCACTGAAAGGTAGCTCTAGAATTATTCAGACCAAAAGGCATCTTTCGATACACGAAGGTACCCCAAGGACAAATAAAAGTTTTTTTATGTTGGTCCTCGGGTTTGATTTGAATTTGATTATATCCCAAAAATCTGATCAATAAACGAGGTTGTAAAATTGTCTTTCATGCAATTTTTGTTTAAATTGTGGAAATCCATACAAATACAAATCATACCCTATTTCTTGTTGACAGGAACCAGGTTTGATACCCATTTCGTCAATTGTACGGGGTAGATGAAACGAGCTTTGAGAATTTTCTCTACTTTAGCCTTTATCACTGATTCTTTTCGAGGATTGACCAGGCGAAGCTTCTGTCGGATCAGTTTGACATCAGGATAAGTCATGATTTTGTGTTCAACAATTCGTGGGTCGATGCCTGACATCTCCTCGTAATAACAGGAAAAAAATTTGCAACACTCCTTAAACAACTCGGTGTAAATTTTAATATCTTCGAGGGAGAAATCTGCTCCAACGAAGACATTCTTCGGGATGCCAGGGGTTCTATAGATATCAAAAGGAATCATTTCAACAATACTTTTCATGTTTCTCTTGGCATATACTCCGTGTGTAGCTAGAGGGTTAATAGAACAAGGGCTATCTCCATTCATGGTAAAAAAAACTCTCCTTCCTCTATTCTCCTAAGCTTGGGAAGAAAMTAATATCTATGGTGAAGATCATCCCAAGTTCTGTAGGGACCATTCATTTCCTCTAGAATCACCTCATAAGAGGGAAAGACTAAGTCTAAAGTGTCCTAAGTGGTGAGAGAGTGTTGATCCCAAATAGTCTTGAGAACTAGATCTATATCCTATGGAGGAGATGGATCAGGGTTGGTCAAGGCTTGCTCGAAAACACTGTATGCAACCTCAATGACGGATAAGGGCATGGCCATGCCAAGGTTCCTTATCCCTTTCATCGAAGCCGATGGGGAAGGTAAATTCCATGGGTTATGAAAGTAGCTCGTTTTAAAACACGAAACTTGAAAAATTGTAGCCTTCGGCTACTCTAGAACAATCAAAATAAACCTTACATCATTGGAAGGCGGCGGATAATCAAAAGTTCCCATCAACGATGAAAACAATCTAGCACGTAAGTTGACAGTGCCTAGTTATGAGTTATCAATCATCGAGACCATGGAATCCCCCAATGAAGGGTCAGGACAAGAGAAGGACAATTGGTCGACGGTTATAATCCATCCCTCGTGCGGAAAGCATAAGACCCAAAAAACAATGGCTACAACCACGTGTATTGCATAAGTCCAACTTCATCCTAACAGAGGATTGTAATCAAGAGGCGCATCGACTAATTCAACCTCGACGCAAACAGTTTTATCCTCCAACTGCACAGGGAAAGAAGGAATTATACTGTGTGGTCTGAACAATCGACTATCAAAATCCATAAGCAACGTAGGTGATGAAGACAACTCAGGATGGACAATGGCCCTCCAAGATGCAAACGAAATCATGCAAGTCAAGGAATCCTCATCAACCAGCGTACGAAAAATATTCCATGTCAATTATTTCATGGTGTACGCTACTACTATCTGAAAGGTGACATGCTAAGGAAGATGAGGGTTAAGGTCAGTCGGATCGAAAACAGTCATCCCTGAGTTACTGGGCTCTGCCACTCCCAAGGCCGACAATAGAGATTTTCTCTGTGAGGGGAAACTCTGGAGAACCTCCAGAGAAGACATTTCACAAGGGGTCTATGCTAGATACTCCACAAGAGAGTAATTCTGAGTAGCCCTCGAGTTTGGTTTATGGGAATAATTCTTGAACAAACCTTTAGGGAAGCGAGTCATCGTTTCTCCCATTGTCTTCTCAATTTGAAGAGGCGTTAATGGGTTGGAGGTCTCTTTTCCCTTCTAAACAGATTTCGACATTCTATAGTCACGAGTCCTAGTTTATAAATAATCATCGATGTTCATCATGTAAATGTTCATGGTTGGGTTGTTAGGATCAGGCACGGGGGGCACCTGACTTCCCCCAGTCGTGATTATGGATGTAGAAGCCTAAACCAGATTTTTCCCTTATGAAAAATGGTTTGTCAACACAACAGGTTGTTTCTATGCTAGTATCTTCTGGGCTTCTGCAAGTGGAGGGAATGTGTGAGTTAAGTGGTCATCCATGCAAATATTAAATAGAAAATTCACCTTCCTCTTCTCAGTTTTTCCCTCACCAACATTGTTAGAAGCCCTTTTATCCCCCTTACCCTTCTCTTTTTTTTGTTTCCTCTTTCCCTCAGTTTGTTGGTTGGAATTGGGATTTTTTTCTTTCACACTATGTACATACGATGTCTGGGTTGTGGGGGAAACAGAACTAGGAGTCTTCCTAGCCACAGTTTGTTGAATCGATAATTTTTGTAATTGATTAGACAACAGATTCATGGAATTTATTTTTTTTGAGCCCATTATGCCATCTATGTGGGGCTGAGATTTTTGTTTGGCCTTATTGAGAGTTGATTGTGGTGCATCAGGTAAGATCTCATAAAGCATGTCAAACTGAGAGTAAATCATTTCTAGTTGTTTGTCTTGTTATCCCCCACTTTCAGGGATAACTAGGAGATCATGTCTCGAGGCCCACAGGTCCTAGACATGGAGTACTAAGAGCAGGATTAACTTCAGCATGGCCCTGGAGGGCCGACCTTTTCTCTCTTCCAACATCCTTATCCTGTCAGCAACAACAACCTCCACCACCATCGGCTTGGTCTTGTGTCAGAGAGGGTTCTTTCTTCATGAGGTAATTAGTTGAGGTATCATGGTATGTGTCACTTTGATCATCAAAACCATTGATTATATGCATTTGATTCCTTTTATTTCTAACAATTTCTTGGATCTTACACTTTCCCACTTGAGAATGTTTTGGGGATTGACAGGATTTCCTAGTAAGCCTGTGTCTGTTGGTTTTGGTTAGCCACTGGGATTCATATTTGAGAAGCCATCATCCACTCCCTTCACAGCTTCACTTTTCCATCTTGTTTCCCACTCACCTGTCCCATTCCACTTGTCCACGCACTGGGTTGACCTATTTTTAGGGTTACACCTTATCTAGTGGGAAGAAGGGGATAAAGGCCCAGAAGGTAAAAGAAAGATGGTAAAGATAAAAGAATAAGAATTAAACCTCGAGATGCTTCACTTAGGGATCCCTGAAAAAGAAATAAAAGGCTTCTCAACAAGAAACAAGAGTGCCCTAAACATAATAAAACAAGACCTAACCAGAGGATAGGGGGTCTTCTCACGAGCCAGCCTATTAGGTCCATGGGTACCTATCAGTATGGTATTCCCATTAGTTGGTTACCATGCCAGGGAATTGACCTTTGGTTGCATGTACAAGGGAAAGGGGGTATCATCACGAGACAAGATTCTCATTTCTATGAAATTACTTATGGGTAACGTTGTCACCACTGGTCACCATGCCAGGGCAGTGTCCCCTGATTATCTCTTGAGCAACAGAAAAGAAAAAACAATAAAAGATAAAATAAAAAAAAGAACGAAGTCATGAATGGGCTTGGAAAGAATTGCATCCATGGCAGGTACATCTCACCTTCTACAAAGGCACCCATAGGTAACATCTTCCATCCTTGGCCTTCATTGCACCCACCTGTTTGGACATCCCTTGACCACTTCATCCTCTTACATGGCTTGGAAGAGGTCTCTTCTGGGAACTTCCCTTTATTTAGTGGACACTAGCCCAATAGGATGCCTTGCCCTTTTCCCAGACTTGTATTGTAGGTTTGTGTAATGTCTTTGAGCTATTAATTGATCTATCAGGGGTTTTATGTATATGTTTAATAATATTGATGATGAAATGTGATTGACATTGTTGATACTTAGAACACATCACCAAAAGACTTCATCCTCCCTTGAAATCCGACCTTCTTTTTCTTCTTCTTCCCTCTGAAATTCGACTTGTATCAAATGAATGTATAATGATGTTTATTTATACCATTTATGTCACTTCC
>SNQJ01S0029199.1:41456-91103 GCA_010110895.2 Picea sitchensis
AAACATCATGATGTATACTATCCATCCATGGGTGTTGTATCTGCATGTGCATTTTCCTTCATGTCCAAATAACTTCATCAATCTTGTGGTCCAAAACCCATGACTAGGGTTGACATCAATGACAACAACCAATCTTCCAACAAACATTGCAATGATACATGTTACTGATGATCCCATGGAGGGAATGGCTATTGATGTGTAGGACCATGATCGATGAACATGTACCATTTTGGACTAGTACACATAGGGAGATGATCAGTTTGGACCTCCATGGGGCTGAATAGCCCAATAGGTAGATGTTGAGACCCCATCAGGTGGCAGATATAGGATAGAGATGGATCTAGAGATTTGCAACAGAGGAGAAGAGGATGTTCCACCAAAGGCACCCCGATAGAGCTTGACCTAGGGGGGATGACCCTCTCTCAATGGAACATTGGCCTTGGGAGGCCTAGGAAATAACCACCTTGACCATGACATCACCCAGCATCATGGACATTTTGGGAGGCAGATTAGGCAACAGTGGCACGTGTGGTAGGTTGGAAAAGCCCAAGGAGGGCTAACATTTTTCTCCAAGATGCCCCATCTTCCCAAAAAGGGGCTAACATCTTACTTGGAGGGGATTTTACTCTCTTTTCATCTCGATTTAGGATTTAATTTGACAATTTAATGTAAAACAAAATGATTTTGGTATTTTCTCCTTGTCGGCCTTTTACATGACCTAAAAAGTTAAATTAGATCATGATATTGTATAAATGGAAGATTTTCTCCTTCATTTTTAGGATCATCACTCATTCACTCCATAAGTAGGTCTGAAGTTCGCACCCTCTCTTGGGTATTTGGCTGATTTAGTAAGGCACACTTATTGAAGGAAGAAAAGTTTGACATATTTTGGCATTTCTCTTGAAGGAAGGTGTTACAACTAGGGTTTGCATGGTTATTTCTTGGTGAATTGTAAGTATTTTTCTGCAAAAATTCTTGAATGAATGGTTGTAGTTCAATTTCTTGCATATGTTTATGATTTTGCTGAATCAAAATCCCAAGTGAAAAGCACACAAGTAGTTCCTTGTCTCATGTCCCCTGATAGAGAAGTTTTCAGCCATTAAAGAAGGAAGAAAGAGCCTAGCCATATCTACACTCCTATTTCTTCTTCCCATTTTGCTAGCCATACCTTTACAAGATGAGAAGAAGTAGACGTCTTGAAGCCTAGGGTTTCTACACTTTAGGGCCGATTCTTCTAGGGTTTGCTAGTGGAGCCTTGTTGTTGCAACACTTTGTCTTATCAAACCCTGTTGTCTCAGTTTATCTTTATGCTAGTCATTTTTCCATCCAAGAAATGAGGAGAGAGCATGAGGCCTTGACACAAAAACAATGGAGTGATCCTCTCTCCCCTAGGGTTTTGATTCTAAGGCCTTGCCATAGAAACACCTCAGAACTCTTCCCTATAGTTCTTGGTCATTGATTCCTTCAACCCTTGCATCCTTCACTTTTGACTCCTTAAACCCTAAGGCACTGATCTAAAGTCCTCTAGCGTTGAAGTGAAAATTGATTACAACACTCTCAAACCCTTTGAATTGAAACCCTAACTACTAACCCTATTCTAAAAGCTAACCCTATTAACCCTAATTGCTGTCATCATCTCATGCTATTACATCACTAGTGCAACAATGTTTTCTTTATGAGAAATTGAATAATGGTTAAGGCATTTATTGAATAAAGTATTGATTGGTTACATTGAATGCCATAGTTTTCCAATACCTATTAGTGAAGTGTTATAATTTTCAATGCTATTGATAAACATTGACTTCGTCAACATTTATTGTGAATTGCTTATATTTTATTCAGATATTCATATATTATATGAAGTACTAACCCCATTGAGATACAACTTGCATATATCAGTTTGTTGTTGCTTTGTTCCAGGTAGGTATACTCCTTTGGGGTTTTATTTAAATTGGCCTTTGGTTGGACTATCTGTTTGGGTGGTGACTTGTGAGGGGGAAACATACCCTTGTCTTATTACCCTTTTTCCTCCTCAAAACCCCAGGTCACCGGGGACGTCTCCCCTAGGCCTCACCTCCGTAAATAGAAAGAACCTTCCCATCATGGTGACATTGGGTGGGATAGGTTCATGTTACGCCATTTTGACCTACGATACTCAAGCCTTTTATTTTAACTACAAACTGCACGATAACCTTTTGGCATCATTGTCGGGGAACACTAAGTCCATATTCCTCAAGATGACAAATTTTCAGTAAGCATTGCCTCAGAGTCTTATTCTTACAAGCTTACCTAGCGACTCCACTTAGGGTGTTTTCCCTTATCCTTTGATAGTTTCAAGAAAATTATCTAGCAATTCCACTGATGATGAAGCCAACAATGACTTCACAATGGGATCCCGGGAACTATAATCCCTTATAAATGACAAACATCCCAGGGTATCCTCAACAAATTCCCTTTGAATACATAAATTTTCTCCCTAGATTCACTGGTAGTGATAGAGAGAGAGCTGACTATCACATGAGAAATTTCTGGATCTTCTTCCTATCCTACCCTGTTGATGATTATGCTGAAGACGTGGTCATGAAGATTTTATCTACCACTCTTTGTTTCAATTCTAAAGAGTGGTATGACAACCTCCCTAATGACAGCATCATGACCATGGAGAAATTCGAAAAAATATTTCTCGAGTGATGGGGTATCCAGTTGGAACATATCCCAGTGCTATTGGAAGAGCTTGAGCATATAAAGAAAGATGAAGATGAAACTGTCAAAGAATTCCAAGATATATTTGAGAACATGTTGTATTAAGTTCTTGAAAGTCATCATCCTTGAGAGGGGTACCTTGTCCATCTCTTTACTTGTGCACTTTTGGAACATCTGGGTTTCTCCTTCATAAGAGGTCCCCGAAGACGCTTGATGAAGCTTACAACATGGATATAAGAATTGAGGAGAACATATCCTTGTATAAAATAAGATGCCTATTTACCTCAGGTACTCTTAGTAGGGAAAGTTTGTTTGCCCTTGAGAACTTCATTGTTGATTTCCAGGAAGAAGGGGAACAAACCTCAGATCGACCAGGGATTGTTGAAGACACAGCCAAGGAGCAAGAACCCAATGATGAAGTGTCAACATGCCCTCCTCCTAATGAAGTGATTCACAAGACTTCTCCACCTACAAAACAACAAGATGATAAGGTTAGTTTCTTTCCTTTTCAGGATTTTGATGATACCCCGTTCCATGATTCAGAAAGTGATGGAGAAATGGAATCCTGGAATGAAGAGCATATTCCTTACTGTACAACCAAAGATGAAGGGGCAACTCATGAGGATAAAACAATAATGCATGTTAAATATACCCAAGTCCTCAAAGCTTCTGCACAAGAAGAAAAAGTGAGTTACCCTCCTCTCCAAGATTTTGATGATTCTCTACTTTATGATTTAGGAAAAGAGGAGGAAATGGGTGAGCTTTTGAATGTTTTGAACCCTCCATGTTATGATACTGACACTTACCTAGTTGATATTGATGATTTCATACATGTTGGGAGATGTAGGTGGGATGCAGTTGATTATGATATGGATCCCATATATGACATAAAGGGTCATGTCCAAGTGTTGCCTTTGCAATTATCACAACAAGCTCTTGATCAATGGCAACAAGGAGATGAGATTTTTATCAATGCTCCCCAAACACCCAAGGTTGATCAAGTACCCTATTTTCCTGATGATTTTTAGTCTTACCTTGAGGGATTTGATGATTACTCCTCTAAGCACTTATATTTAACCTATGAAAATGACTATCAACTACCATTGTGCTCAGGTTTTGATAAGAGTAAGAATATTGTTTTCTTAAAGAAGGATTCTCATGATCTTTTTCCCCAACCACCTCTTATTGCCTTACCTTGTTGTATCATTAAAGGTGTACTTGGAAATTATATATTTTATATTGATTTTCCTTTGAAGAAAACCCAAGAATCCAAGGGTTGGTTGAAAACTATAGATTTGAGTCCGTCATCTCAGTTTTTTAACTTTCCCTTGAGATTTTTCCAGTTGTTTGTTGGATCTTTGTCAATCCCTTCCTGAAATCCAGAGTGTTAAGACATCCTAGGTAGCCAGTTTGTTGATCCTTTGAGTCAGTATTCTAAACCTTCGACTTTTCATGAGCCCTTCCTGAAGCAGATTGAGTACTTTCCTCAAAGACTGACTTCACACAATTTTATCCGTCCCACCTGCCTCCATGAGTTAGAGTTTGTGATTTCCGATGATATGATATATGTTCTAACCCACATCATTTTTGTGCTTAATTTATCATTATTTTGGTCTACGATGAAGCACAAAGGTAGGTATTGTGGGATGTTGTTGGATTGGCTTCACTAGTTGTTTGACTACATCCAACATCCAGCCAATAGGTAGGTACAGGTAAGTAGTTTGTTTTGCATACGCACTATTAATTGCTTTATTTCAGTATACCTATGTATGTTGGGGTGGCATTACCAGCCCAATTTTGTTACTGATACTTATATTGAGATCAATCAGGTCAGAAGGTTATGCCAGATATGCTGAGGTTCTCATTTTATCTATGGTGAGAACATGTCCTTGAGTTGGAGCCAGATGTTATCCCCCACTTTCAGGGATAACTAGGAGCTCATGTCTCGAGGCCCATAGGTCCTGGACATGGAGTACTGAGAGTAGGATTTACTTCAACATGGCTCTGGAGGGCCCACCCTTTCTCTCTTCCATCATTCTTATCCTGTTAGCAACAACAACCTCCACCACCGTTGGCTTGGTCTTGTGTCAGAGAGGGTTCTTGCTTCATGAGGTAATTAGTTTAAGTATCATGGTATGTGTCACTTTGATCATCCAAACCATTGATTATATGCATTTGATTCATTTTATTTCTAACAACTGCTTCGATCTTACACTTTCCCACATGACCATGTTATGGGGATTGACATGATGTCCTAGTAAGCCCGTGTCTGTTGGTTTTGGTTAGCTACCGGAGGCCATCTCTGAGAAGCCATCATCCGCTCCCTTCACAACTTCACTTTTCCATCTTGTTTCCCTCTCACCTGTCCCATTCCACTTGTCCGAGCACTGGGTTGACCTATTTTTAGGGTTTCACCTTATCTAGTGGGGAGAAGTTGCTAAAGGCCCAGAAGGTAAAAGCAAGCTAGTAAAAGATAAAATCCTAATAATTAAACCTCAAGATGCTTCGCCCAGGGATACCCGAGAAAGAAATTAAAGGCTTCTCAATAAGAAACAAGAGGGACCCTAAAAATAATAAAACAAGACCTAACCATAGGATAGGGGGTCTCATCATGAGCTAGCCTATTAGGTCCATGTGTTCCTAGAAGTATGACATTTCCATCAGCTGGTTACCACACCAGGGAAGTGACCTTTGGTTGCATGGCCAAGAGAAAGGGGGTCTCATCACGAGACAACCTTCTCATTTATGTAAAAATACTTGTGGGTAACGTTGTCATCACTGGTCACCATGCTAGGGCAGTGTCCCCTGATTATCTCCCGAGAAAAAGGAAATAAAAAGCAATAAAAGATAAAATAACAAAAAGAAAAAAGGAATGAATGGGCTTGGAAATAATTTCATCCATGACAGGTTCAACTCACCTTCTACAAAGGCACCCACAAGTAACATCTTACATCCTTGGCCTTCATTGCACCCACCTTCTTGGACATCCCTTGACCACTTCATCCTCTTACATGGCTTGGAAGAGGTCTCTTCTACGAACTTCTCTTTATTCAGTGTACATTAGCCCAATAGGATGCCTTGCCCTTTTCCCAGACTTGCATTGTAGGTTTGTGTAATGTATTTGAGCTATTGATTGCTCTATTAGGGGTTTTATGCATATTTTTAATAATATTGATGATGAAATGTGATTGACATTGCTATCATCCCTATGACTAATGAGCCCATGGAGGGTGTATCTTTTGATGTGCAAGACCGTGCTTGATGTACATGTAATGTTTTGGACTGGTACACATGGGTAGATGATCAGTTAGGACCTCCATGGGGATGAAGATCCCATCAAGTAGATGTTGAGTCCTAATCGAGGGGAAGATATAGGATAGAGATGGATCCAGAGATTTTCATCAGAGGAGAAGACAACGTTCCACTAGAGGCACCTTGACAGAGCTTGACCTAGGGGGGATGATCCTCTCTCATTGGAACATTGGCCTTTGAAGGCCTAGGAAGTCACCACCTTGACCATGAAGTCACCCAACATCATGGACATTTTGGGAGGTAGATTAGGTAGCAGTGGCATGTGTGGCAGGTTGGAGAAGCCCAAGGAGGGCTAACGTTTTTCTCTAGGATGCCCCATCTTCCCAAAAAGGGACTAATGTCTCCCTTGGAGGGGATTTTACTCTCTTTTCAGTTTTATTTAGGATTTAATTTGACAATTTAATGTAAAGCAATATGATTTTGGTATTTTGGCCTTGTTAACCTTTTACATGACCTAAAAAGTAAAATTAGGTCATGATATTATATAAATGGAGGATTTTCTCCTTCATTTTTAGGATCATCACTCATTCACTCCATAAGGAGATATGAAATTTGTGCCCTCTCTTGGGTATTTGGCTGATTCAGTAAGGCACACTTGTTGAAGGAAGACAATTTTGGCATATTTTGGCATTTCTCTTGAAGGAAGGTGTTACAACTAGGGTTTTCATGGTTATTTCTTGGTGAATTGTAAGTATTTTTCTGCAAAAATTCTTAAATGAATGGTTGTAGTTCAATTTCTTGCATATGTTTATGATTTTGCTAAATCAAAACCCTAGGTGACAAGCACACAAGTAGTTCCTTGTCTCATGTCCCCTAATAGAGAAATTCTCAGCGATTGACGAAGGAAGAAAGAGCCTAGACATAGCTACACTACTATTTCTTCTTCCCTTTTTGCTAGCCATGCCCTTAAAAGCTGAGAAGAAGGAGACGTCTTGAAGCCTAGGGTTTCTACACTTTAGGGTTGATTCTTCTAGGGTTTTCTAGTGGAGCCTTTCTTTTGCAACACTTTGTCTTGTCAAACACTCTTGTCTCATTTTATCTTTATGTTATCCATTTTTCCATCCAAGAAAGGAGGAGAGAGCACAAGGCCTTGCCACAACAACACTGGAGTGAGCCTCTCTCCCTTAGGGTTTTGATTCTGAGGCCTTTCCATAGAAACACCTCAGAACACTTCCCTCTAGTTCTTGGTCATTGATTCCTTAAACCCTTGCATCCTTCACTTTTGACTCCTTAAACCCTAAGGCACTGATCTAAATTCCTCCAGTGTTGAAGTGAAACTTGACTACAACACTCTCAAACCCTTTGAATTGAAAACCTAACTACTAACCCTAGTCTAAAAGCTAACCCTATTAACCCTAATTGTTGTCATCATCTCATGCTATTACATCACTAGTGCAACATTGTTTTATTTATGAGTAATTGAATAGTGGTTAAGGCATTTATTGAATAAAGTATTGATTGGTTACATTGAATGCCATAGTTTTCCAATATCTATTGGTGAAGTGTTATAATTTTCTTTGCTATTAATAAACATTGACTTCGTCAAGATTTATTGCCAATTTCTTATATTATATTCAGATAGTCATCTATTATATGAAGTACTAACCCCATTGAGATATAGCTTGCATATATCAATTTGTTGTTGCTTTGTTCTAGGCAGGTATAGTTCTTTAGGGGTTTTCTTTAAATTGGCCTTTATATAGACTATCTGTTTAGGTGGTGACTTGTGAGGGGGAAACATACCCTTGTCTTATTATCCTTTTTCCTCCTCAAAACCTTGGGTCACCGGGGACATCTCCCCTGGGCCTCACCTCCCTAAATAGAAAGAACCTTCCCATTATGGTGACATTGAGTGGGATAGGTTCATGTTACACTAGTTTGACCTACAAGACTCAAGCCTTTTATTCTAACTACAAAATGCATGATAACAAGTCTCTCATAATAGCCTCTTCCTCAAAAAACACCCTGGATGCTGCTACGTATTTTTACACACAAGGAACGATAGACATTAAAAACCACTCAAGAAAGAACACAGGAGGGACCTTGAACTTAATCAATCTCTTTCATCGTTGCCATTCTTGTATATGATATGAGATATGGTCAGCCTTAGTCTACTCGAAGTTGGCCAACAACTTGGTGTTGGCATCATATCTCAATGGAAACTGGAAATGGTTCAGGAAAACCATATCCAGGTCATTAAAGTAAGAGTACTTCAATTTGTCAAGCTCGATATACCATTTTGTTGCACCCCCTATAAGAGTGCATTGAAAAAGGTGAAACTGAACGAAGTTTTCCTTCAACGAGTTTGAAGAGCACTAGAAGTTAAAAGTAGTCACATGATCACATAGATCTTCGCCAGGATTTCCCTCAAACTTTGGGATTTCAGAAGGAAACTTAGTCGACATCAGGGGACAATGCAGATCGTGATAGATCAAGTCATTTAACAATATCGACAAGTCTAGAAAATGCAAGGTTTCCAGAAAGGGTATTTTTTGTTGCAGAGTATTTACATGAAAAGAGGGACTTGAATTTTGATTAGCAATAGGTTGCCATGAAACGTTGAAATATTGACCGGGTTTTTGGTGTAAACCATGGCCTTGACCAGCAAAAGGAAATTGTGTTTATTGTTGCATCATCGAATGACTCTTGAAGTTAGATGACATAAATTGCACATGGATTTCCCCCTGTGCAGTGTTCCAAGGACCTTGGTTGGGGATTCCCCCAACCGAACCTCCCAACACAGGTACTGAACCTTGCCCAAGGTTCCATTGAGTATGGAAGGGGTTTCCACCGACCAACATCCCTTGCGATGGAAATGATCCCTGCCAAGGATTACAAATACCTTCTGTGTATATAATCCTATCATCGCTCCCTGGAAAGGAATGGTACTTTGTACATGGTTTTGTTTACCAAAGGTGGTATTTCCCCTAGTTGAGAAATCAAACGAAAAAAAAAAGTTATTTCCAAACACACCAAAAAAAGAGAACGACATTGATCCCGCCAGCGTTCTGTAGGATGAAGGTCCCAAAATCCTCCACTGAACAAACTATAGTTAGTGTTAGGATGGATCAGCTACTGAAACACACCACTGAGAAAAGGGGATGGAGGAGGTATATGATCCCTGCCGTAAGGAATAACATTTAATGGGGTAGTAGTGCCTATGACCGATCCTTTCAAGGGAGTGTTAGATCTCACTTTACCCAGAGCCATGCTCTGTAAAGTAGAGTAAGTAAGAACTGAATTCGATTCAAAGACATGCATCCCATATGAGAAGGGGGGACCTATCACATTCTGAGTGAATGGAACAATGGTTGAAGCCGTTAAAGGAATCGAACCACAACATGAAGTCCTGGGTGTCGGGACAGATGTGGTCCTGTTAGGCGGAGGTGGGGGAAGAGGTACAATGCCCCCTCCAATGGTAGCCATAATGGGAGTACGGGGACTACCTAATGAAGTAGAATCATTTTCTTCCATCATTTCTCACCGAATAAACTAACGTTCAAAAGATGTCACCTTTGAAGGGACAATATGAATTAGAAGCGGCCCCATCAAGTTGGTGACCAGAGGATTTTCTGTCCTGAAACCTTCAGTCTAGAGGTCAGAAAGGATAGATTCCTCTGGTGATGGAAAATATTCTCTTGGAGCTGGCTCAGGTACAGTTTCTTGTAGCCTGATCATTTCAAACGATACTTCTTGATCTAGTCTTCACCTCAATGGTGGAGAAGGTGGCTCCAACATAACTGACAATAGGCCCTGAAGCCTACACTACCAATGAAGTTGTTGATATTCCACTTTTTGAAATGATCAAATAGCATAGTAATGTTTGAATAGAATGAAACATATAGCACACACTAAAAGTTCCTAAAGATAAATCAAGCAAACAACTAACTAGTGGGAAGGACAGTTATGTTAATCGACACTAGAGAAACTAATTAGTGCAAGTGAAACTCAAACATGGAAGCACCCTATAAGTATATTATGCGAAGCATGATTCAAAGTCCACCCTAGGTACCATGGTATACCCCTGCAGTCACCCGTGTATGTCCATAAAAAATAGGAAAATAAGTTTCCAACTCACATTCAATTACTAGGTGGGTACAGTCGATAGTCATGCTGATTGTAATGAGCAGGATAACAAGTCCAAATCCCTTCAAGGGTTCTGAAGGGAATTGGTACGGAAGAAAACTGAGGATCTCGAATTGATTCGAGGTCCACGAGGCTCCATAGGAAAATGCGATCAGTATTTTTCCCAAGAAAGACCCTCAATATACAATCCCCACTATGATTGGTCTGGCTTTGGAGGGGTTATCTCCTTTACCTTTCCTTACGCGACCTCATGTTTATCCCCTGTGTTAGAGGGGGGTCCCGACTAACTCTTACGATGTTTTAATTTAGACACTCCCTATCTCAGACTCCAATGTTTGTTTTAAATGTCCTTGAAGATTTTCCGCTTCACACCTATTTCAAGGCCCTAAAAGCCTAAACTAGTCGGTGAACCCTACAAACAAAAATTCTAATATATTTTAAGTTAAGCGTTAATTTTATGGGATTTATTTACACAAAGGATGTGATCATGCAACTAGAGGTGTTTGGAAGAGACAAAAAAGAAGAAAACTTTAGAGCATTTAAAAGAAAATAAGATACTTTGAATTTAAAGCAAAAGCTTGTAAAAACTTTGTAAATATCAACTTTTCAAATTAATGTTTCAAGATCTTATAATTGAAAATTTCCTAAAAAAGTGCTTTCGTTTCACTACGCAAAACTCCTTATACTTCCAGGAAAGCAAGAAATAACTTTGAAACTGGAACTCTTTTCTTTTGCAAACAAACAAAGTAGGCTACGATACCAAACTAAATGAGAAAATTCTTTTTGATTTTTTGAACTACTCTAACAAGAAAAACCAAAGTAAAAATTCTTTTTTTGTTTTTCAAAGCACAAAACAGGAAAAAGAGAAAACAAAAACCAAGATTGACAGAGACCCTAGGCCGACTGTGTAAATGCAGGGATTCAAAAATAAACCAAAGGAGGATCTAAAAATTTAAAGTTCACTCTAAACCTCTAGGGAAAACAAAAGAAAATCAAGAAACAAGTTGAAAATGAATCTTTAACCCAAGATAAGGCCAATAACATAGAATCTACAAAGTCCAAGAAATCCCTGAGAAGCCCAAAGCTTCTGTAAGGAAAGAAAAAATCCCTTAAAAAAAAAAAAAACTTTTGAGACACAGGCACCCAGATTGTTGCATCGAAAACCTGTGTATGTAGACGGGTTGTATATTGTGCAGACTGTGTATGTACGTGGGTTGAGAAAAATCAGAGCATGTAAACCTTTGATATTTTTCAAAAGAGAAAAAGATTAGGTAGGGAAATTTGGTAGACACCATGCAGGTGACCAGAGACCCTTAAAAGACTCAAAAAAATTGATAAAAACTCAAAAGGACATAAAGAAGGTAATTAAAAAAAAGAACCTCCCTCTAAGACCCTAGAGAGACTCCCTAGTGGAGTCGCCAATTCTTCTAGCGGGGGAAATACCCCTATTACTATATTGGGTCAAAGTATAGGCAGATCAATGATCTCCCTTAAAAGATAATCTGCAAGATACTAGATATATAAAATATGCAGAACAGAAATGAAATGCTAGAAATGACAGAATAGCAGTAAAATATCCAGCATAATCTTCACAATACATAGAAATTATATACGAAATAGCAACAGAAACAACACTTTGATAAGATAGCAATGTTCACGGGCCTCTTCGAGGGGGCAACCTCCAGTCGAGCAATGCTCTGTTACAATAATATCCAAGATAGGGTTCACATACCCTCGCCCCTTATTTATACTAAATATGTCTATTAAGAGAAGCATCTAGAGGAAGATCCTTCTAGAAGCGGAAGCTTCTATTAGGTCTTCTTACATCTGCCTTATTCTATTTTATTGAAAGGTATTATTAATATTGACCTTTATTACATCCAAATACATTGATCTACCTATGTCGGGTTAGGACCTTAACACATGTCCTTATAAAAACGACCTTGTCCTCAAGGCTTGAGATGTGAAGCTGGCGCAGAATGTTAGTTGGTTCCCAAATGCTCTGTTGGAGTCATATCTTTCCATGCTAACGCTTCCTTGATGGTTATTCTTGGCGAGGAGATGCTCACGGTGCAACGGATGTAGCCAAATGGATCCTTGTACGGCTAACTTCTGGAAGGTTGGTTTGAATTTATTTTGGTTCCAATCACCTTCTTCAAGCATGAAGCATGAAAAGCAGGATGTAGCTTAGACTGACTGAAATAAGCCCGATATGTGACTTATCCCACACATGAAGCTGTTAAGGGCCATAAAATTTGGAGTGCTAAGCTTACATTGCTACGCGCTTGAGGGAAGTTTTCTTATATGGTTACAATCTCAGAAAAACCTGATCCCCTTCAAAAAATTTATGTTATGAATGACCCTGATCTACTTTTTGCTTCATGCAATTCTGAGCCATGACCAAGTTCTCTTTAAGGAGTACGAAGGATATCCTCTCGGTATGGTCATTTGGCCAATCGCTTTGGACCTTCGAGGTACATTAAGTATGGAAAGCCGATAGTGTCTTATGTCCGCCTAGCGCTTCAAAAGGAGTCATCGCGAGTGGTTGTATGGTATGTAGTGTTGTACCACCATTCGGTGAGAATTACAGCCATTGAGCCCACTTGGTGTTGTTTTTCAGAGGAAAATCACCCCTGGAGATATGTTTCCAAACACTTTTTGGCGACTTCCGTTTGACCATCGTAAAGGATGATAGGTTGTGCAAAGATGCAATTGGGTACCTTGTAGCTTGAGCGAGTTCTTGCCAAAATTGCTTGTGAAAGTTAGGTCTCGATCGAAACAATAGAGTTTGGCATACCATGAAAGATTGAAGACTGATCAAACGAAAATTTGACCTACCATGGATGTTGTAAATGGGTGGTGAAGAGCACAAAAATGAGCATACACCGGAAAGGCGATCCACCACCACCATTATGGTGATTTATTCCGCGATTTGGGTAAGCATGTAATAAAGTCCATAGGGATATCCTTACAAATAGCGAAATTGAGGCGGTTGGAGGTGCCTAGAATTTCTTGTTTCTCCCTTGTTAGCGTTGACATACTTCACATTGACCCTACAAACTTACGGATGTCACATTTTCATACCCTCGAGAGAAAAAGAAACGTTGGCTTCGGTCATATGTTTTGATGAACCACGAAGTGCTTGCGTAGGTGTAGCATGAAGCTCAGAAAGTAAAGTGGATTTGAGCTTGGATTGTTTACTTAATATAAGCGGCCTTTGTAGCCAGCGGCTCATCCTAGAGCCAAGAGTACCATAGGGGAGCCTGAGCCTTGTTCGGTTTACGGATCGATGGCGAACTTTTGGGGTCTTGAAGCCATTTCACAGTGCACGGCTGTAGCCAATCAGGTACAATGAAGAAAGAGAAAAGGATCCTTTGTCTTCATGCCAGGGGCGGTGCATCCGCCATGACATTATCTTTTCCTTCTTGTAAATGATCTCATAATCATATCCAAAAGAAACTTGAAAGTGACCCATTTTTGTTGCTCACAGGAAGTAAAGTTGTTCTAGGAAGTACTTGAGTCTTTGATGGTTGATCTTAATTTGGAATCGTTGCCCCAAAGAGATAAGGACGCCATAATATGACATTTCTTTCTGAAATTGGTTTGAAATTCTTTTAGGGCAGTTGTTTTGAAGTGAAAAGGACAAAGGTCGACCCTCTTGCATAAGGACAATACAAATTCCTTTCCCTGAAGCATAAAATTCCAAGACAAAGGTATTTATAAAATCATCAAGGGCTAGGACTGGAGTGGTGAACATGGTCGTCTTCAAGGTTTGAAAATCTTGAGCATTTCTTTGAGGTCCAAGTGAAAGAGTTCTTTTAGGAGAGTAGAGGTTTTGCAATATTTCCATAGTTCTTAACGAACTTCCTGATAATACCACAGCGAGGACTAAAAATCCACGCAAGATTTTGAGAGTCTTTGGGTGTGATCAGTCTTGCATAGCTTCAATAATTTTCGGATCCACCCTGACGCCATCCTTGCCCACCAAATGGCCCAAGTATTCGCCAGGATGCACCAAAAAGAACATTTGAATTTGTTTCGGGGAAAAGTTAGTCTTTGAGAGAGTAGAATTTGAGAACTTGATCCACATGAGTAAAGATGGTTTGTGCATGCTTACTATATATGGGATATCATCAAAACTAAAGACAAATATTGTAGGAGAAAAGAAGCGGAAGACATGGTTCATGAGGCTCGAAAGGTGGAAGTTACACAAACCAAAGGGCATGACCAAAACTCATAGTGGCCCTCATGATCGCGAAAGGCCATCTTGGGAATGTCATACTCTTTCATCCGGATCACGGTGATAGCGGCGAAGATCAAGTTTGGTGAAGAATTGGAAGCCACTCAATTCATCGAGGAGGTCATATTAGCCGGGGAATGAAATTTCTCTTTGATGTAGTTGGATTTTGTTGAAACCGCGAAAATTAGAGGACACATTCTCCAAGAATCTTCTTTCTTAACGTTCCTTGACTGACGAGAGGTAAAGAATTTCGTACTAGGGTGTATAATGTTTGCATTAAGGAGTTCCTGGACCCATTTTTCAATTTCATTCTTTTGTGTGCAAAGGGTGGCGATATGGATGTATATTTGGGGAAAGGATTCCTGGGACGAGGGGAATTGAGTGATCGCATGGTGCAAATTAGGAAGGAGGAGTCCTTAGGGGAGTGGAAAGTATGTGATATCTAGAAAGGAGGAGCTTGGAGGTCTTAGGGCCACCGAGGCAGGATCTTGGTGGCTTGTATGGTGTGGAGTTAGGCTATGACACCGAATGACCTTTTGAACAGGGGAATTTTCCATCGCGATGAAGCGATGATTTCAAAAGAACACATGATGATGCACGAAATTTATGTTTGTGGCCTCATGGGTCAAATTACATGGTTAAGTTACGAAAATCCATGAGAATGGGACCCCAGGTTCTTAGCCATTCGACACCCAACACACAATGCGCCAACCTCCCATGTCAATAGCAAACATATACAGGTTTGAGGTTGTAGCACCCTATTAGATGCACATTTTCATAGCGCCCACAACATTTCATAGAACCACCATTAACAATCATGATTTGGAAATTATTGATAACATGGATATAGCAATGGGTTTCTTAGGCGATGCAGCGATGAATAAAATTGTAAAAGGTCTTTGCCACTATCAACCAAGATGATGACCTTCGGTGCTTGATGTAGGAATTAGCTTGAGGGAGTTTAGGCGAGAAATTGATTGAGCGGTAGGGAGATGATTGGTTCCACTTCTAGAGGTTCGGAAGGAGGGTTTACTTTAGAAGTTCAGTAACTTCGGGTACAAGGGTAGTTTCTACATCCTCTTCTGAGATATCCTCGAGATGGCCATAAAGAGCTTTTTGTTCCTTACATTTGTGGCTGGAAATATTTGTCATCAAAAATTATAACGTGAAGGTGAGGCCTTTGAGTTGGCGTTCGTCATTTACGGCCGGAATTGAGGAATTTTTTGGATTTTTTAATGGTGAGGAGGTAGTGGGGGTTTCTTTGGTTTCATGGGATAAAGGAAGGCTTACGGTTTTGAGAGAAGTAATTTGTTGTGCTTCTTTAGCCTCTTTTGGTAGCCAGCCTTCACTCCCGTCATGGAATTGAGCCAAAGCGGACGGGACCTAATCTCCTCCTTGGAGCCATTGATAAACACTCTCAAAGCATGATTCATGCCCTTTGTTCGAAAAGATAGATGCTCAAATGTAGCTATGACGTCTTCTACTGTGACTGATTACTTCAATTTTTTCAAAAGCGGCCCAAATGGTTGGTGTTAGTGTCAAGCGTTCATAAAGCTCGACAACAAGTGGGTCCAAGAAACATATCCTTATTGGGAGTTTTTTTTTCTCCATTTCCACCATTGCAGTAGTTCTTGATCTAGATGGAGAACACCATCACAGGAGTTTGGCCAAGTCATCGTAATGTTGTAGAGAAATAATGTTCCATTTGTGTGACCCAGCTTGATGGGAGTGAGCCATCAATTTGGTTACATCCACCAGCCCGAGTATGTCCCTTTGAAAGTGATGTGGGGTTGAAAGGAATGGAAAAATTCCCACCTTGGTCTTTTTATATTGCATCATCTAAAGAGTCATCTAAAGGGAGTTTGAGTTTGGTGCAAAGTGATATAATGACAGATTCAAGTTCATTTTCGACCTGCCATTGAAGACTGCATGGCTACATGGATGAATGCATTTATGGGAGACATTTATGCACGGAGCATCACGATAATAGTATGAGTTGTTTCACTTCTTATTTGGTCTTAAAGAAAGCAGCTTCCAAGGTGTTTGATCACGAGAATCTGGTTCTTAACTACGGGTATGAGCCATGAGGATTGGCTTTGGAAAGGCAGTGAGGTTAGAAATTTTGTAGAAAAATGACCATGAATAAAGGAATGTTATAAAGAGGGGAAAGAGATGGAGTCATAATAAGAATAGGTCTCAAATAATGGTGAAACAATTGAGGCGAATTGGGGAGTGAGAATATATATATATATATATATATATATATATATATATATGCTATATATATATATATATATATATATATATTTTTTTTTTGGTAGAAAAATGATATGGATGAATGTGACAAAGGGAAAGAGATGAGTCCTAATGGAATAGATCTCGAATAATGGTGAAACATTTTCCATCACGTTTTTAGCATTGCTTGAGGTTATCCTTTGATGCGAAGAATGTTAGGTGCTAAATCCCCAACCTGAACTAGAGTATTTACTTAGCATAGCAAGATCGCAGCGTCAATAGATCTACATTTGGTTTAATTTGTTTATGTTGTCGTTTATGTTCCCCAAGGGTTGGAAGTATTCAAAGGGTTCTCCTGGACAAAGGGTTTGCCACTGTGCTATAAGATCTCGATATATGTCTTGGGTCCAGCAGGTATTACTTGGCCCAATATCTCGGGGGCACTAACTAAGGAGGATAAAACATACCCTTAGCCGTACTACTGACTACCCAGGTACTAGAAGTATCTTCAGTGTTGTTCGGTGACACTATATGATCCCGACTATTGGAAATGGTTTATCTAAAGAGAGACTTCGGAAATCTAGGTACGATCCATACTACGAGGTCTTGTCACGATCGCAACCACTCGAAAGGGTACCAGCAGGGGTTACAAGGGTGGTCAACAGATGTGATTTTAAGAACCACTTGTATTTCTGCGTGTATGAATCCCTCAACGCGGGTTTATCGTGTAGCAGCAGGATCTCACAGTGGCTTAAATACGTCTGAATACGTCTCTACTCTGGAAACAAATACCCACAATTTATGCAAAGAAAAGTGCTCTGATAACACTTGAAATATACCAGATATAAAAAATGTCTGAGAGCAATGAAATGCTAGAAATAGCCAGAATAGCGATAAAATATCCGGCATGAAAATCTTCACAATACGAAATGATACGAAATAACTTAGCGAAACAACACTTTGATGAGACTGGCAATGTTCATAGGCATAGAGGGCAACCTCCGGTCAGTATAGCGGCTCTATTACAATAATAATCTCAAGTTGGGGTTCATACCTAAAAGCATATTTATACTAAATATGTCTCTTAAAAGAAGCATCTAGAGGAAAAACCTTCTAGAAGCCGGAGCTTCTATTAGGTCTTCTAAAATCCGCCTTATTCTATTTTATAAAAAGGTCTTATTAATATTACATTGCTATTACATCTAAAATACGTGATCTACAATGAGTTGGGACCTTAACATAATCCTATTCTAAACTACCCCGAACAATCGACCTTAAAAGATAAGAGAATGAAAAGAGGGTGTACCTTAAATCCTTTCAGTTGGTGTATACCTCCTTCTCTTGTTGGATTGTTGGTCTCTTCCCAAAGATGACCTACAAATAGTTTAAACAACAAAGCTACAAGATATTTTATCTCCCATGA
This sequence comes from Picea sitchensis, assembly GCA_010110895.2. Lineage (NCBI taxonomy): Eukaryota > Viridiplantae > Streptophyta > Pinopsida > Pinales > Pinaceae > Picea > Picea sitchensis. The sequence goes on from SNQJ01S0029199.1 coordinate 59,456, forward strand.
CCAAGGTTAGGGTTCAGATAAAAATGTGAATGCATTAATAAAATGACACAAAACACAAATGATTGTAAAAACATGATTCTTTTGACCAGATGTGAATATTACAAATAGTTACAACCTTATCATTGCCAAATGCTTTGCAAACCTGGTCCAGGATCCTCTTAATGCTTCTCCAAGTGAATCATTCCTGTAATACCTCTCACAATCAAATGATCTTCTTGGGAAGTAGAAGTAAGAGAGTTGTATAGGGAGAGGGATGCTGATCTTGTTGGGAAGTAAGTAAGGGATTGTATAGGGAGAGGGATGGAGGGGGAATGTTGAGGCCAAATCTCAGAAAGGGATGCAAAGCTTGGGCTAAAAAGGGGAAGGAATTTTGGCTGAGTTGCTTTGTTTTAATGCTTGATGTTGGAATGGGACCTCAAGACCACCTTTTATATGAAAAAAGGATAGTTATTCAGTTTTGGTATGAGCTATAGCGGGTGAATTGGTTGGGAAACCCCCGATAGCCCATAAACTCCGCCGAATTCCTTGAAATTTTTTATTTTTTGCAACTTTTGGAGGTAAATGTGGGTTGTTTAGTATGCAGCTAGCATATGTAAATGGGTTTTCTTGTATGCATCTATCATATGTATGCGGGAAGTAGTGCATCATGGCACGTACATGCTCCAAAAAATGTTTTTTAAAGAGAGATCCTCAACAATAATTTGGCAAATGGTGCAAGTAGAAAGGCCAATGCCATGTATGCATAGGTAGGGAATTTTAGGGATATAACATTGAAGATATCATATATGAAATGATTAAGAAATCTTCACTGACGAGCACTATCATAAATCTAAACACCAGGTATGCATGGAAGATGCAAGGGTGATTGTTATGTAAGAGCATAACATCCTCCTAACTTCAATAAGGATGATGGCTTAATCTTGAGTAATTCCTGGTAAAACTCTCATTCAATATAAATTAATTAACAAAATATATAAATTAAAATATTAATACATTGTATTAAAACATTAGTAATGCAATGTGTTCATTAATTAATACAATAAAAAAGTATTGGTACATTAATAAAGTAATACAAGATTACAGTATTAATACATTAACAATAGGTTATTGCATTTATCCTGTAAAATATTAATTAATTTATTAATACATTAATAAAGTAGTAATACATAAATACATTAAAATATTAATACATTAATAAATTATTAATAATACAATAATACAGGGAGGCAGGTGTGGGAGGGGTGCTCTTTCACCCGAGAGGAAAATGAGTATTGGAGTATTATTATAATCTAGGGATCACCACCAATAACAAAGTAGAAGCATATGCTCTTTTCATTGGTGTACAATTAGAAAACCACAGATAAATCAATTCCCTAAATAAATTCGGAGACTCCAAGAACACAATTCACTATTTTATTAAGGCCTCCTCCCCGAGAGATATAGGCCTAAAAATTCTAGCAGATTGCATTAGATTTTCTTTGCAAAGTTTTAAGGTTCAATTCTACCAAGCCATTGGGTTAGCCCCTAGTCATTTGGGGGTGAATAGAGTGGTGTGTGTGATTTACCCTCTGTATCCATGCTTGCATCTAGATGTTTCTTGATCCCATGGCACGTGGAAGGTTCTTCAATATGTGTGGAAGGGGAATGCACATTATATCCTTGGGTCATATCAGTAATGATTATGAGTGAAAGAATACCATTAATGGGTTATATCCATGAGTTTGTGGCTAAATATTTCAATGGAGGATGTTTGTATGGTGTGAGCTCGAATTAGTTCCCAATTCGATGGCTTTGAAGTAGGGGAGGCATATGGTGATCACGGAGGAAGGTGGAAAGGACAACAAATTACTTCTCTTAATCCTAATTCTGGAAGGCATCATTTGCAATATCCTGGTGATGCATGGCCAAATTGTGGGCGATAATCTTGTTATTGATATGTAGGCATGTCAAAATGATGGTTTGTTTGAGTTATATAGGATCAAGGTTTATTATGAAATTGTGAAAGATTGGTTGGCCATTTTTTCTTGGAAATTCCTAGGTTTCTCGATGCTCATCCAAGTCAGGCCATTAGATAGCCTCTGGGAGTCTTTTGAGAGACTGAGTTTTTATTTCAAAATTGATGGTTTCAATCCTATAGATATTTCTGGTGGAGTGGAGAAATATACTAGTAGGAGCTCTGCAACAATTCCTTCTTGGTCGATTGAGGTGTTGATGCATCCCATCTCCAACATTCAATTCAATTCTCAACGAATTCTCTTTGACAAAAAAAATACTATGGATAACAGGGATTGTTTTGAAAACTTGGACAAGGAAATGGAGGCCAACAATATAGAGGAAAGGAAAAGGTTAACTATCAGGGCCAGTTCGCTCAGTTCTACAACATCATTCACCCTTGATACTCTTGTTCAACATTGTTTTCTTATTGCCTAACTTCAAGATGAAGTGGACTTCTTGTGTAGTCAATTAATCTCTCTCCAAATACAGATAGCTCAGAGGAATGAGGAACCTAGTAATTCAATTTTGGTAGATGGACATGTAGGAGGGGAAGCAACTGATGTGGGGAATTTTTCAGGCCTAAATGAACCTATGGAAGTCGTTGAGGACCAAGATCAACAAGAGAATGACTTTGTTCCAGAACGAGTCAATAATTATTAAAGCATGTGTTGTTTAATAGTTTTTATAAATGGTATATACTACTGAATCTATACTGATAAGCTTAAAAGTAGTATTAGTATTTGGACAAGTAATAGTTGGAGGATAATCATATGGTTAATAGAATCTCTTATAGAGCTAGATTTTTGGTTTTATGAACTCTTTTTTGTACTTTGTGGTCTAGGTCACGCCTTTTTCTATTAATAAAAATCCACCAGATTCTGTGAAGAAACAATACATTAATAAAGTATTAATACATAAATAAAGTAATAATATATAAGTAAAGTAAAAATACATTAATAATCAAACCAACATATGACCATTAATGTAATTAATGTATTAATGTATAAATGGATGACCATATTGATCATGACTATAGTTGACTATGATTGACTATGGTTGACCAATAGTATGATTGGCCATGGTTGATTATGGTTGACCATGTACATGACCATAGTTAACCCCAATTGACCATGAATATGGTTCACCATGTCCATGACTATGGTTGACCAAAAATAACCATGTTCATCACTATGCTTGACCATGGATGGAGTGTTAATATACTCAAGTATTAATGTATTAATGTATTAATTAATTGAAAGTTAATTAATATATTAATTAATTAATTCATTAATCAAGTATTAAAACACTAATAATCTATAAATTAAAATATTAATTAGGTATTAATACATTAAATGATCTATATATTGAAATATTAATACATTACATTAAAACATAAATAATGTAATTTATTAATTAATTATTACAATAATAAATTATTAATACATTATTACATTAATACTTTTAAGTACTAGTTAATTTATTAATACATTATTACATCAAAGTATTAATATATTAGTACATTAATAATACATTAATAAAGTATCAATACAAAAATTTTAAACTAATAATACATTAATAATAAAACCCACGGATGACTATTAATGTAATAATGTACTAATGTATAAATGAATGGCCACATTGACCGTGACCATAGTTGAGTGTGATTGACTATGGTTGACAAATGATATGATATATCATGATTGACCATGGTTGATTATGGTTAACTATGGTTGATCATGAAAATGACCATGTGTTGTTTATTACTCTCTTCCTACTCTTGGGCTGACCGAAGTTCAGATTTGAACAAGCTTCCAACAAAACCCTCTAAAACTATCGGCCCTCCTGGTAAACCAAAAGGAAACGCAACACATAGAAGGTACTACGTAGTCTCACCCAAGATAGTTCTATGGGTGATTGTAGTGCTCAGATGCTTGCAGTCTAGGACATAGTGGGGATCTGGGATTTCCTTTTCTCCTCTTAGGCCTTTATCTTAGTTTTCTCTCTATTACTCTTAAGATTCATTCATCTGTGAATTTTATGCATGCACTCTAACTAATCTAACAAATAATGGATCTAGAAGAACTATTCATTCATCCATTCATAATATAACTACTGATAGAAGGTAAATATGAAATAAACACAACTCATAACATAGGTTTTACCATGGTTCACCCCCTCCTGGGCTATGTCCACAAAGATCTGGCTTATTAGGTTATTTTATTTAGATTTCTGCAAGATATGGCATTGCACACACTACATTTCCAACTATACAATCACAAAACAGGTTCCACAACCTCTGTGAGGTGGACTAGATCACACTAGGCTCCTCAGCCTGCGATATAAACCTCAAGATCTAGCTACTTGACTCTCCTATAGTTCAACAACTTACAAGAATGTATCAGATCTTACAGATGTTCTCTTAACCGAACATATCAAAAATAGACGACCTCCACCTAGACCTCCTAAGTACTTATTTATACTAATTTATGGCTTATTATTCATTACAATATCTTACAAAAACCTTAACTCTATTGTGGTTAGGTTTTCCTGCATGTGCATCTTGCATGATTTCCTCCTTTGCATGCAACTTTCCCTTGCATGTGATACTTTTCCTTCCATCTTTTCTTCTCCAAAATTAGACCTTCCCTTACCAAAATTGGGTGTTTCCTTAAAACAGGCCTGCGCCCAACATGCCCCCAGAGCTGACATGTGGCTTGTCCCGAGACACGTAATTATTACATTCTCCATCAACATCTTTTTCTAGGCTTTGGAACTTGTCTGCAAGTTCTCTTTCTCTTGCCTGGATCTGTGCATCTTTTTCTATCAGTGCCTCTAGTGCTTGCGTTGTGATATCCTCCTAGATCATTGTTGCACACTCTGCCTATTCTTGTGCCATGTTATTCTTCTCCTCCTCAAACTATGCGATCATCTAAGTTTCTTTCTCCTGGAGGGGTTCTACTTCCGCTTTTTAATCTTGTTTTTGCATCTGCGCAGATTTTAAATCTGAATGCAAGTTCTTCAAGTCTTGATTACCTTTCAGGCGCTCTATGATACTCATTTTTTTCTATATGTTCTTGAGATCTTGTATGGATGCGTTGAGCCTTTTCTCTTCTTGGTCCCACTATTGGACCTTATCATCCTCTTCCAGTGTTTTCCAGAACTGCGTGATTATGTCAAACCACTCTTCTATTGTGCTTATGTGCTTCTCCAATTATGCTAATTGGAGTGCAACTTCTTGTTTCCTCTACTCTATGACCTCGGGAGGAGTTGTAGGAGTCATATTTTCCTTTAATTCCTCAATCTCTTTCTTATAATATTCAATGGTTTGGGGAATAAGGTTGAGTTTCTCCTATGTGCATGTGTTCTCTTCCTGTGTGCTTTTAGGGATGTGATTGTACACTATTTTCACACCCTTTTCTATTCTATTTGCGTGCTCCTTTTCCTCCTTGGTTTCAAGCTTGACCTTCTTGACCACCAATTCCAAGGCATCTTTTCCATTTCTTGTCTCCTATAGTTCTACTACATCTTTTCTGGTGTGTGATTGTACCTTCTTTGTGACACTAACTTGGAGCATGTATAGTGCCTTGGTAGGTATTCTTGCTAATACCAGTTCTACCTACACCAGATCCTTCAATGGTGTCTGGGTTGCAGCTTCATCCATATGCAACATGTTAGTTGTCATTCTGAAAGTCAGACTCTCCTGGGTGATAGTTTGAATTGTGTCCTTCTTACTCGAAACAGTCCTTGTATCTACTACTACTATGATCCAGGTGGATATCGGTGGTCACACACCTTTTCTGACTGGCTCAAAACAGTTTTCTGGCAATTTTGGCAATTAACTATTTTTAACAGTTTTTAACTTCTGGGGCCATTTTGAGGGCCCAAATGAAGGTTTTTTGAGATAGAGGTTCTCAATGATAGTTGAAGGAATGATTGAGCCCCCAAAATTAATCTCTTTGATGATACCTTTCCAATGAGCTATCACACTCCTCAAATGGAGATCATATGCAAACATTATGACCCCGGGAAGTTGATGTACTCACTTACCTAAACGGGGCCCACATGACTTTTGGCGCTTCATCTCCTAGGGTTAGGTTTTTGGATATTTAGGGTTTTTGGCATTCCGATTGATTGTAAAAATTCATTTAGAACCTCATTGTAATCATATTCTTGCGAATGCGAGTAGCCGTCACATCTCTTCTCAGAGATAAGCTGCCACCATTCTAGCGAGTCTTTCACTCTGTATTTTTATAGTCTCTGTATATTTCTTTCATGAATAGAAATCATGTATTACTGTATATATGTGTTTATGGTTGCATATATGATACATTTCTTTTATATTATTGAATATCTGCAATATCTCTGTGCATTTATTTATTATATCTCTGCTCTCATTTCATGCCGAAAATAATCTGGATCATGTTGCTTTAGGGAAAAATTATGTTCCCCTTTTAGGCCTCTACACTGAACTGATCTACTTGAGGACTTGCTTTATCCCTGCTAGCTCATATTGTATTCTACCTCTTTGGTGTTGGTATTCTTCAAACTATTTTGTTGCACAGTCCTGCACTCTCTCTTCCACGAGGTCTGTGTCATCCTCGGTGATAGTGTATTCTTGAAGTTGCTTATGTTCCTTTTCCTTCTTGTGTGCCCCCTTGTATGTATTATTGGCCACTTAGGTGGTCCTGTCTATTTTGGGGTGGTTTTCAAGGGGGTTTATTGTGGCATAGTGCCCCCCACTCCTTGTTCTTCTTGTCTTGGGGTAGTGTCCGTTTGTGCTACCTTTGCATATTTCTTCGACGCACTCCCCTTCTTATGTTGCGCTAGAATGTGGCTAGGTTTCCCCGACTTCGTTGGATTTTTGGGTGTAGTGGTGTCACCTGCAAGTGTCTTGGTTAACCTTGCATCTACCTCTATACACTTAGGCACTTCTTGAGTCAGAATTGGAATCCTCCAGTCATCTTGCCAATCCCTCATCGCAATTTCTACGTCCTCTTCAATGATGCAATATATTAACTATAACCACTCCTTCCCTAGATCCTTGTGCTCTTGGATACACATATTATACCTTTTCTCTATGAATTTCTCTATCTCCCTATATTGTGCGACCACACCTGGAGAGATTCTCTAAGTATTCATAACACTCTCATGTATCTCGCTAAAATACCGCACAAAGGTACCTATGTTTCCACTTCTATGCTTGGGGTCTGAAGTGCTCCCTAATGATGTGTATCGCACTACATGGAAATGAAATATCTAGTCACAAAAATGAGAGTATGGGGGCTCCCTCCTCCCAATAAATGTGAACATAAGGAGTAACCACAAATAGTGAAACTCTGTTCCCAATTCCTGCGTGTCATTGCATTCATCGAGGAACAAGTTCAATAAATACGTGGCCAACTGAGAGTAGTGGCATTGGCGCACTGTGTTGTATTTGCGACAACCCTAGAAGGGACTTCCTCCTTGCAACATTTTCTGAGCATATTGTTATCACCGAAATTTTGTCCCCAAATGGTTACAGGAATCTAGCATCTTCAAAACACCCATTAGTTCACTCATGGACCAAAAATTCATTTCCAAAAGGTCCAAAACTATACAACCAGTTATAAAATTATCATGTGCTATGACTACACAGGGCACACGCACACATGCACCATTCAGAAACGTAATAAAAGTATGCATGTGCACGATGCACGACTGTGGATGTAAAAAAATGCGCACCCCTTACAACGACACATTTATGATATTGGTCGACCTTCCACCCACTTCTGGTTCAGCTTCCAAGTTGATTTGACACACAAATATAGGCTAAATATGACTGGGAGGATGGTCAAAGACCTAAGGGTTCCCTAAAGGGCCCCTTGTTTAGACTAAGAACTAGTTTCATAATTCCTCGAAGATATGCTATAAAAGGAGGCCATGGGTGCACTATATTTTCAAGGAATTCATCTATATTTTTATGCTGCTAATATTCTCTTGGAGGATCCTCTTTCCTCATCAAGAGCATGCAAGCACCATTTCATTTAGCCATTCATATCACCTCTTGAGTGAATATGCTTTGGATTCTCTTCACCATTTCATTCTAGTTTGTTACTTGTAAGAAGAGCTCAATATTTGGGGGTCCAATGTTGGGTATGTGTTATATTCTTTGCATGTGTGTGTGTGGGCACGTTAGATATGACAAATGCATCTGACAATCCCTTGTACTAGTGCTCTGTTAGTGGCATGCGAGCCGGGCACTTTCCTAGGGGGGTCCCAGGGGGGACAGGTATTCCCCCCTTTGGTTACATGCAGTGTTTGGCAATGGGTCGTAACCTGGGGAAACACCCCGAATTTACTTATTTTTAGGTGGTTTTTGCTATTTTTAGCGGTTTTGTTAATTAATCCTGAATTAAGAGATTAGGATTTTTGTATCTACAGAATACCCAAAAACATTGTATATATATTGTATAGTGAATGGTGAAATTCGATATAATGAATATAAGAAAGGTTTTCCCGATTGAGGGTTTCTGGTATAAATCTCTGTGTACGATGTGAATGAGCCATTGATTAATTTTTGTTTTGCTTAAGAATCTATATGCATTTATTTACTGCATAGGTTTAAAACTTACTTGTGGTATCAAAGATCATTTTTGGCTTCAGAGGGACGCCTTTGTTGTTGAGGGTTTGGCTCGGTCTTGATAGATCAAGTTTATCTTGGGTCTGTGATAAACCTGGGTTTAGTGGGAGCTTTTGCAATGGTGATTTGAGTGCATAAAGAGGAATGACAAGATCTTATAGAATTGAGATAGAGAAGTTCAATGGAAAATACTTTGAGCTATGGAAGCTGAAGATGGAGGACCTTCTTGTAGACAAAGAACAATGGATTGTTGTGGATCCTGGTTCACAGCCTACTAGTACACCGTCTACTAGCACACAGGATACTGGTACAAAACCTACTAGTACACAAACTACTAGTACACTAGCTACTGGTATGTCAAAGGAATATTGGGAGAAGTTGGACAGAAGATCAAGGAGTACTATTCGACTCTGCCTGGCAGATTCAATTTTGTTGAATGTTTCGGGAGAATCTACAGCCAAGGAACTATGGAATAAGTTGGGGAATTTGTATCAATCAAAGTCCTTGGTAAACAAGTTGTTTCTTCAAAATAAGTTGTATCATCTTAGGATGGAAGATGGAGATTTTGTGACAGAACATCTAAATGCCTTTAATACTCTGGTAAGTCAACTTGTCTCTGTTAATATTACTATTGCAAAAGAAGATAAGTGTATTACTTTGATATGTTCTTTTCCAGACTCTTGGGATAATATGGTTGTAGAAATTGGTAGTACCACTCAATCTACATTGAAGTATGAGGATGTAGTTTCATCCTTGTTATATGAAGAGATGAGGCAAAAAAGCATGGATGGTCACAACACAAATGCTTTATTTGTAAGAGGGCTTACACAAGACAGGAACCATGGTAAGCCTTCAAGGTAGAGATCTAAATCTACATGTATATCTAAGTCTCTAGGAAAATCTTTGAGGAAATGTTGGAAGTGTGGTAAACTGGGTCATTATAAGAAAGATTGCAAGTCTAAGAAGGTTGAAAAACCAAAGGGATCTGATAGTACCTCTTTCACAGAGGTGAAAACCTCCACTGAAGAAGGAGGTGATGTTTACCTGGCATATAGAAGTACACATGCATACTGTGATGTATGGTTTATCGACTCAGGTGCGTCATACCATATGACTCCTCACAAAGAGTGGTTCTCTGAATATGAAAAATATGATGGTGGTGATGTATTCCTAGGAGATGACTTGACAGAAAAAATATTGGGATGTGGAAGGGTTAAGTTTCTTCTAAAAGATGGATGGATTAGAACACTTCCTAGGGTTCTGCACATTCCAAAACTAGCCAGGAGCCTAATATCTTTAACCAAGATGGATGATGCAAGAGTGGATACTGTATTTGGAAAGAAAACTTGCAAGATGGTACGAGGAGCAATGGTGTTGATGAGGGGAGTTCAATGTGGAACTCTATACAAGTTGTTGGGAAGCACTTATACTAATGGGTGTAACAATTCTTTTGTCCATGAATAGAGAAATAAAGAAGACAAGACCAATATTGTCCCTGGAAAGAAGACCATGATGTGGCATCAAAGACAGGGACATATTGGAGAAAAGGGCCTTCAACACTACACGGTAAAGGTATGGTTGAAGGTATGTCTAATTGCACTCTAGATTTTGATTTCTGTGAACATTGCATATATGGTAAACAAAATCGATTAAGATTTCCATGTGGTGCTACAAGAGCAAAGGGGATCTTAGAGTTGATACACAATGACGTGTTTGGACCTGTTCTTGTTCCATCCCTAGGTAAATTTGTCTATTATGTTTCATTCATAGATGATTTTTCAAGGAACACATGGATTTATTTTCTTAGAAATAAATCTGAGGCATTTGATAAATTTAAAGAGTTTAAGGCTCTGGTAGAAAATCAAACAGAGAAGAAAATAAAGGCATTGAGAACAGATAATGGTGGATAATTCTGCGGAAATGAATTCAAAGAATTCTATAAGAAGTGTGGTATATCAAGGTAGAAGACTACTCCATACACTCCTTAATAGAATGGAGTTGTAGAAAGGATGAACATGACACTGATGGAAAAAGCAAAGAGCATGCTCAGCGGTGCCGGGTTAGGACAAGAATTATGGGCAGAGGCAATGGGTACAACATGTTACCTGGTCAATCAATCACCTTCATCATCGTTGGATGATAAAACTCCACACGAGGTATGGTCTAGAAAGAAACCCTCTCTTCAACATCTTAGAGTGTTTGGTTGTGATGCTTATGTACATGTTCCAAAGGAAAATAGAAGTAAGATGGATAAAAAGGCTAAAAAGTGTATCTTTATTGGTTAGAAAGATGGTGTGAAAGGTTATAAGCTTTGGAACCTAGAAACCAAGAAAACTGTTTACAGTCGAGATGTTGTTTTCAGAGAGGTAAAAGATGTGTCCAAACAGGAATTCCTACCAATGCAAGACGAACCTGAGAAAATAGAGCTTGAGTTGGATGATGCAAAATCTGAATCATGTAAAGAAGAGGAAGCAAAAGAAGAAGAATAAGAAACTCATACCCCAATATTGAGGAGATCAGTGAGAGAAAGAAGGAAACCATAAAGGTATAGTCCACCTGATTTTCGTTCCAATTTCACTTGATCTATTACTAATGATGATCCCAAAATTATCAGGGAAGCAGTGAATTCAGAGGATAGTAAAATATGGAAGAAGGCCATGGTTGAAGAAATGGATGCCTTGAATAAGAATGAGGCATGGGATATAGTTGAGTTTCCAGCTGGAAGAAAATATATTGGTAGCAAATGGTTGTTCAAGAAGAAGTTTAATGCAGAAGGTAAAGTGCAGAAATACAAAGCTTGACTAGTAGCAAAAGGTTATTCCCAGGTAGAGGGAATTGACTTTGGTGAGATTTTTTCTCCTTTTGCCAAGTGAACATCTATTAGATTTATTTTATCTATTGTTGTTGCTTTTTATCTTGAAGTGGAACAGATGGATGTGAAGACAACATTCCTACATGGGGATATGGAAGAAGAAATCTACATGAAGCAGCCAGAAGGCTTTATAGTGAAGGGAAAGAAAGAGTTGGTCTGTAAGCTAAAGAAGTCACTATATGGTCTGAAGCAATCACCTAGGATGTGGTACCAAAAGTTTGACACATACATCGTTGGATTGGGATTTGTATGAAGCAGGGATGATCACTATGTATATTCCAAGTAGGTTGGTAATAAATTCATTTATGTAGTGTTGTATGTTGATGAAATGTTGTTGGTAGGAAATAACATGGATGTTATCAAGGAGGTGAAATCAGAGCTATCGTCCAAATTTGACATGAAGGATATCGGTGCTGCTAAATTCATTCTGGGAATGGAGATTAAAAGAGATCGTGCAAACAGGAAACTCTGGTTGAATCAAAGAAAATATGTTGAGACGATATTGTAGAGGTTTAATATGCATGGAAGTAAACCAGTCAAGGTTCCTATTCCTATAGGTGTAAAGTTATCTGCAGATCAGTGTCCCAAGACACAGGAAGAAGAAGAGGACATGTCCCATCTTTCCTATGCTAGTGCATTTGGTAGTTTGATGTATGCAATGGTCTGTACTAGACCAGACATTGCACATGCAGTGGGATTTTTTATCAGGTATATGTCAAAACCAGGGAAGGAGAATTGGAAAATAGTAAATAGGGTCTTCAAGTATCTTTGTGGCACTACCAGTTATGGATTGTGCTACCAAGGAAGACCAAGATTGGACAGAGTGCTGGACATACATGGCTTTGTTTATGCAGACTAGGTTGGAGATCTAGATCTCAGAAGATCTACAAGTGTTTAACCTATTTGGAGGAGCAATCAGTTGGATGAGAAAAAGACAGGCTGTAGTGGCACTCTCAACTACAAAAGTTGAATACATGGCAGCCACTCATGCAAGCAAGGAAGGAGTATGGTTACAAAGATTTTGTTCAGGTATTGGGTTGGTACAAAAAGTAGTGAGATTAGATTATGACAATCAGAGTGAAATATTCCTGGCAAAGAACCCAGCTTATCATTTGAAGACAAAGCATATTGATGTTCAGTATCACTTTGTGAGAGACATGGTTGAGGAAAAGAAGGTGTTGTTGGAAAAGGTTGACACTTTGAATAATGTTGCAGATTCATTGAAAAAGTCTGTGAGAACATAAAATTTCTTCTGGTGTAGAGTAAAAATGGGAATTTCTTCCCTGGATTGTTGACTATATAATCCCCTAGACCCCTGGATGCAAAGAAAACAACAAGTGGGTGAATGTTGGGTATGTGTTATATTCTTTGCATGTGTGTGTGTGGGCACGTCAGATATGACAACTGTGTCTGATGATCCCTCATACGAGTGCTATGCTAGTGTCATGTGCGTCAGGAGATTTCCTAGGAGGGTCCCGGGGGGGGGGGCAGGTATGCCCCCCTTTGGTTACGCACAACGTTCAGGGCAGCGCCACAAATTCTTTTTTTTTTTGGTGGTTTTTGCTATTTTTAGCGTATTTTGCTATTTTTAGCGGTTTTGTAAATTAATCCCGTATTAATGGATTAGGGTTTTTCTATCTACGGAATACCTAAAAACATTGTATATATATTGTATAGTGAATGGTGAAATTCGATATAATGAATATAAGAAAGGTTTTCCCAGTTGAGGGTTTCTAGTATAAATCTCTGTGTACTATGTGAATGAGCCATTGATTCATTTATGTTTTGCTTAAGAATCTATACACATTTCTTTACTTCACAGGTTTAAAACTTACATGTGGTATAAGAGGGGACCCATACATCTCCCTTTCTCTTTGGTGTTTTCTTTCCACTAATACATTCCTTTCCATTGGTGGCGTGAATGTTGTTTATTTCTTATTCTAATATCTTTATGCACTCTAGTTTAGTTTATTTCATTGTTCTTAGTTTAGTCTTTTGTTTATATCATATGCTTGATGTTTCTAACTCTTTCATTCACTGTTGTCTTTCCTAGATAACCCAACTGGGTTTGTAAGCATCCCTATTTTTCTCATGTAGGTGACAAAAGGGGTGCAACAGATTGACGACTCCACTAGGGAAAGGTATCAATTTCCTCCCCCATTTGGGGTATTTTAACTCTTCCTTTTGTTTATTTAAATTACAGAAACCATAACCGGCCCAAGGAAACCTGCAAAAAGCCAAATTCAAAGTTGAGTTGAGAGAATTTCATCCGAAATTTTCTTCACGACCGTGTAACAGGAGTGCACGGGTTTTCTAACCCATAGGCACGTCTTCGGCGCACGTGCCCCCAACCCACTTTTATGCTCAACGTTTTTTGCGCACCTACGCCAAAGGGTCATTTTTTATTCATGCATTGGCGCCATATGTGCCTCTGTCTACTCTGTGACCCGCGCATCTGCTCAGAAATTCACAAATTGTAAGGGTTTTTGTGATTTTTGGATTGCCCATATCCTTCTTAATCTCTATTCTATGAAAGTTGTAATATGAACCACACTTAGATACCCTCTCCATATGAAGCGATTAGTCAAAACATAGGCACTTAGGGGGTTAAAATCATTATTTTTCCTCTTTTGTCTTTCACTTTTCCACATGGATGGATTGCTTTGATTAAAGTTTAAGTTGGAATCATTATATATCACATATAAAACTTCCATTGGGACCATAAATTGGATATCAATCGTTAAGTATGCTCTTCTCTCACGCCCCAAAGAGATCTTGAGAATTAGAAAGAGATTGAGGGAAAATTTCATCTCCCTTTAAATGGAAAAAATCTTTAGGAGAGGACAACATCCCCCCTTGGAAGTCCTCTTAGTTAATTTTTCAAAACACATCTTAAGATTGTAAGGGCCCATACATTCCCACATGCTACAAAGATAGGATAGTGTTGAAATTTACTGTCTTAGAGTAAATCACTAGGGAAGTTTAAAGGTTTTGTAACGAGCCCATACATGCCCACATGTCCACAATCTAGGATAGATGTTGAAGCTTTCTTAGATTACATCACACTAGGGAGTTAAAGGATTGGTAAGGACCCACATGTCCACATGTTAGTTTCCTAGGGGCTTTAAAATTCCGCGAGGTTGTACCAATGAAACATAGTAACTTAGGTAATCAAGACTTGTAAGGACCACATGAAGTCCACATGAAGAAAGGTGACACCTAAATTATTAAATACTTGGCACACTTTCACTTGTACACACACAAATTTCACCAATCACTCACATAGTTTTTTGTAGAAATCATGGAGGTTGAAGTAAGTATCCTCCAACAGGATTCTAAAACACCCCACCCTTTTTTCTTGACAAAGCTATCCACTCCCACTTAATTTCAATGAGGTTGGTTCACACCCTCAACCTCTCAAAACATCCACACCTAAAATCTTTCTTACAACTCACTAAGTTCTCCTCCATAGGAGGTGACAAAATATTTTTCTTAGTCTAGGTAGGATATCGGGGATAGGTATCCAAATAACTCCCTATTATTTGGTTCTCACATCGTCAAAACATTAGAAGTTGACAAATAGGAAACTTTTAAATCCTTCAAGTCAAGTGTTCCTAACACCATACGACAGGGAGACACCCGTGAAGGGTTGAAGGTTGAGGTTCAGTTGTTCTATGCATCCCCCCTTGAGGCACCCACCTCTTGGACGAGATCCATCCTGTGACCCATTTCTTAGGCTGAAAATCTAAATGTCGCACTTTGACTGAGGTACCTAGTGACCAAATTTTAGGGCATCTACCCAGGTGGAAATTGTGGGCTGAAATTGCACCTTGATCAAATTTTGTGTGGCTATTGGGAAATATCACCAGCTCTTTCAGAATATGCATCCTCTACCCCTCATTATAACTGATTACTTCACTAGTTCCTCTTCTGGTGGCTTCAGACCCCACTGTTGAGTGTTATTGGAAGGTCCAGTTCTATTTGAGAGGAAGGATGTTACGTCTTTTAGGACATGAGCATTTGTTTTGTTCTCCCATGCAAACAAAAAAATACCCACCCACATGTATGCTTCTTTCTCAATTGCTTTATGAATGATACTTTTGTGATTACATGAGATTGTGAATTATATTGTGAAGGTCCCAAAATTATACAATATCTTGTTCATTTATTTTCTCTCATCACCATTCACAAACATCCACTTTGCTAGTTGAACATCATAGGAGGCCCACAAAATCTCCCTCCTCTTCTCGGAGGAGTTCCTAGTCTTGCCAACTCATTGGCCTCACCTTATAACACCCCTATGAGTGCCACTATCTTAGGATCATATTTTCTTGGTTCCACTCTACTTGGGTCCACTTCCCAAGGTCAACCATCCACACACTCCCCTTTTCACGAAAGAGGTGGACAAACCTCTTCTGAAGGGGAAAGTACAAACCCACCTAACCCCCCTCATGGGTCAAGTACACAAAACACTCACATCATGGCTAGAACTAATCCTCCACCACTACCCCATATGCCATACTTGGCCTCACTCAACATACTAAATCTGACTAAACTCACCAATGATCCTATATTGCACAACCCCACATGGCCTGCAATGCCTACCAAACTGCCTTCAAACATCCCCAAGTTTTAAGGAAAGGCAGAAGACGATCCTGCCAACCATATCATGACCTTTCACTTATGGTGTTCTTCAAACAACATCATGGACGAATCTGTCCAATTGAGTTTATTTCAACACACCCTCACTGGCCCATTAGCCAAGTTGTATGTCGAAGAAAAATCGGGATCTCATGTGACCTTTGAATCCTTGGACAAAGAATGTTTTACCTTCTTTCAACTACCCATCCATCATGACAATGGTCTTGAACTACTATCAGATTTCAAACAAACTTCCGCCATGCACATCTCCAACCACATTCACGAATGGCATCGATGACATAGTCTCTGCAAAGATGAAGCCACCCCGCAACAATGTCTCAATTGGTTCCTCAAATCACTTGTTTCCCTCCTTGCTAAAGATGTGGCCGCCACCTTCCCCCAATTGGAAGAAGAAGCCATCAAGAAAGCCCAACAATTTGAACTCATTTACTCACAGTCAGACAACTTATATACGGTACTACCTGACTCCCCAAGACCCGTACCCTTCGGCCAGGACAAACCTGGGATGTCTCACTCTGCAGAGGGATTCATTGGTACCACGACCCACAAAAATCCACACCTCCAACAACTACCTATGTATGGAAAACCTCAATACCCACTAGTATATGGAGGACCCCCTTATTATCCTCCTCCCCCCTATCAACAACCATAACCTACTCCACCCCCACCCATAAGTGGACCCCCACTGACCCCTATGATGTTCCCAGCTATTCCACCAAGTTATGGAAACACCTCTACCTATGTTTACACCCTCAAAACTAGTGAAAGCACCACACCTTCCTATGTACCTTACGGATCATTGAGACAATAGAATTTGTACTTCCCATTTCCTGGTCCTCCCCAGCCTATTTCTCCTCCACAAGGCCAACCACAAGCTAGGGTTAACTTTGTTCAAACTTCTCCCAGTCAACAAGTCCATCACTTTGAACAACTGAACACAAAAAATCCATCCCATCAGTCGAACAATGCAAAAAATAAAGGAAAAAACCGAAACAATAATAATCTTGGACCAGGCAGGAATCACCCTCCACAGAACCAACTAGCAGGGGGAAACCAGATTCAGGGAAACCAAAACCCTCAAGGGGGAAATAACAACAAATGCCAAGGAAATAATAAAAACACTCTTCGAACCAAATTCCCTTATTCCCTTTGTGGTGAGTATGGTTGTTATACTCAACATTGCCCTCAAATTGTTGACTTCAAATGAATGAAAGAATCCGAAAATGGATCATATCCCCCAGCACTACCTGCCCCCCAGCAGACCCCACAACAATATGTACAACAACCACCCTTGGTTGTACTACAAAATCCCATTCCTTACCAAGTAGTGATGAACACCCAATAGGATATGTAGCCTTCCCCACCACAGATGGGACAGTATCCTCATCCCGACAATCCTGTGGATCACACTATCATCCTTACTAGTGAGGAAGAATTTCTTCTGCAAACATGCCCTCGTCAATATAGTGCACCTCCTAACTCCATTCCCACTACCTCGGACACAACCCCAGTCACAACTGGACCACCTTTGATGATTCCTCACCCTAATGTTGAACCCCCCCTTCATATCCCTCGCATCCCATTACGCCAGAACGTCAACAACCCTCAAGCTAGGGTGGCACACAATTATAGCGTGGTCGATGACTTAGTACAATCTCTTGCTGCCATGTTAGTTTTAGAAGTCCTTCAAACCTTCTCTACACAATGAAAGTCGTTACTTTCTTCCCTGGGGGTAGTCAACGCTATTGATACTCGCCTCATCAACTTTGATCTTGATAGTGGGGAACCCCGTCGTCTCGCTCTTGTCGCTTTGAAAATACCAGTTAAAATATGGAACATCACGGTTCATCGCTGCATCATTGATGAAGGGGCATCCACATGCATCATGTCCAAAATTGTATGGAAGAAACTGGGTTCCCCCGAACTCATACCATCATTCATCACTTTGAGATATTATTATGGATGACCATCCTCTCCTAAAGGGCTCTTTAAAAATGTCCCCGTCGAACTCGGGGGAAAAGATATCCTCATTGACATTGAAGTTATTGATGCTCCATTGGATTACAACATCTTGTTTGGGCATAGATACATGTATGTGATGAAGGTTGTAGCCTCTTTTGTATTTTGTACCATGATGCTCCCCTAGAACGAGAAGATCGTCACTATTGACCAAGTGTCGCATTATGAGCCTAACCCTTCCTCGAACATTGATAATATCCTACCCTTTGTTCACACTAATCCCGAGGCTTACCCACTCATCGAGATGGATCCCGATATCTTTAAATAACCATCCTCACTAGGGACATACCATGGAGCATCACCGCTCATCCATCCCTCATCACAAGTATGTGTCATCTCATCCAACAGAACTACATATGAAGATACTCTCTCTCCCACTGAGACTTCTATTAGCCCTGACGTCCCACTAGTTGAAACACTTCTCCCTCAGGAAAACCCAGACAAATATTCAGCTCTGCCTATTCCTGACCTTCCTCTCCCCCAGGGCCATATCCCAATTTGGGAGACAATCCCCCAAGCCATTACGAAAATCCCTTTCCTTCACCCCCTACTGGGCATACAAACTTTCCACGTAGCCGTAACACTTACCCTTCCTAATATGGTGTTGGCAATCCCTGTATGGTATCTACATCCCCCTGAGATGGTTCCCCAACCATCCCTCCCTCTCCAAATAGAAGGAATCCCAATACAGATTCCAATACTGACTCCCACCACACCACCACCACCCCCACTCGCTAACACCATTGCTACAATTGGGGGCAGATAGAAGAAGAAAGAGCCTTCCACTCCTCCTCCACCACGATTTCAGCCTCCTTATGCACTATGTAAGAAATATGGACACCCCACTAATAAGTGCCCATCTTTCCCTGAGATACGCAGTTTAATTCAACCCCCACGGGCACTGACACCACTCGTCACTTCCTCCAATGCTACCACTGTGCCCAATAAAACATGTAGAAAAGGGTTGCGAACCAAATTCTCATGTGCCATCTGTTCTGAGTATGGCCATTACACCCACCATTGCTCGATGTTACCTCAATTTAAACAGGCTCTAATGGCCGTCCACCAGAGCTTCCAGCAAGAACCTCCTCCACCTGCATCATCTCACACACCAGTCACTGACATCCACTATGTCACGACCTCGATCAATGAATGTATGAGATGTCCTTTCTCTCTATGCGAGTCACTTGATCATTTGACATATCAATGTCTTATGATCATTGAATACATGCATCACCAAATAACCCTTATTCAAAACCCTACACCCCCCCCTCTAGTAGATACAGTGAGTACCCCTACCCCATCACTTGATGTGGTTCATATATTTTCATCGGAACCTGAGGCATTCCCTACTCCCCCATGGTTCCTGGATGATTTATATGAGGACTTTCCCCCAAATCCCCCCAATTCTCCCATTCATTTCCCCATGGAAATTCTATGCCTGACTACCATTTTCAACCCACAGTATCTTGATATTTGGTTCATTTCAAGTGAACCATCTCAAACCCCTTGCATCACCTCCCCTACCTCTTCACCACCTGAAGACAACCACATGATTACAGTCACCAATATTGTTCCCCCAGATCCACTATATTCTCAACAGTTCCACTACGCCGAAGTCATCCTCGAGGAATTAACCACCCCCGATTGCCCATGGGACCCACTCCATCACCAAGCACTCCTTCTCTCACAATATGCCTTTATGCCTCTTATCCAAAACTCCATATACGCAATCAAATATAAAGATTTTATCCAATCAGGGCATATAGACTGGTTCAAAAACCCTATCCCTACCCCCGATTCTTTTGAGGAAGATAATATGGCCAACATTTCCCCCACTGTAAAAATTAATATTTCCATCAAGCCTGGCATCATCGAGGAAATCACCATCGGCGTTTCTTGCATACCTGAATAACTCAACGCTTATAAATCTCTCTTCCAAGAATACTGGGACATTTTTGCCTGGTCATATACATAAATGCCCAGCCTTGATCCCTCTATTGTCGAACATCATATAGACACCTGGACTGATATCACACCTGTCCGCCAAAAGAAACATCCACTACACCCATCCAAAGTAGCGGCCATCAAGACCGATGTGAAAAATTATGCACAACTGGGTTCATCTACCCCATCGCTTATACGTCATGGGTCTCCAACCCTGTCCCCGTTAACAAAAAGTAGGGCACTATCCGGGTATGTACGGATTTTCGTGATCTCAATCATGCCTATCCCAAAGACAACTTTCCAATCCCCTTTATCGACCAAATTATCGATGATTGCACCAACCACGAAGCCTTGTCCTTCATGGATGGTTTCTCTGGATACAACCAAATTCAAATTCACTCAGCCAATCAATACAAAACCGCCTTCACTATCCCCTAGGGTACTTTCGCATATTGTGTCATGCCTTTCAACCTCAAAAATGCCGGTGCCACCTGCCAACATGCCATGACATACATATTTCATGATCTGGCTCAAATCATCCTCGCCTACTTGGACGACCTCACTGCTTGTTCCAAGAAATGCACGCAACATCTTATTGACTTACACACTATCTTTTACAGGTGTCATCAGTACAATATCCACTTAAATCCCCTCAAGTGTGTATTATGCGTCACTGCTGGATGCCTCCTAGGGTTCATCATCTCCCAACACAACATCACAGTAGACCCTCTCAAGGTCCAAGCCATCACCAAAATTCCCCCTCCTCAGAATTTACGCCATCTGCAAAGCTTACAAGGAAAAGATAAATTTTTACACTTATTTGTCCTTGATTATGCCACTTGGGCGCATGGTTTCCTTCTCCTCTTACATCATGATATCCCATTTCAATGGGATGAACATGCCCAAAACACTTTTGATGATCTCAAAGAGGCCTTCTCTAATGCCCCGTTGATTATTCCACCTGATTATAACCACAACTATATCCTCTACTTATCGGCATCAGCCGTCTCCGTAGCAGGAGTTCTCTTCCAATTAAGGGATGACGACTGGGAACATGCCATTTATTATGTTAGTAAAAACTTTTCAGGGCCACCCTTGAAATACAATCACGAAGAGAAACACGCCCTGGCAGTTTTCCTTGCAGTAAATAAATTGCGCCATTATATCCTTCTTCGAACTACCAAAGTCGCCACAGATTCCAACCCAATGCACTACTTTCTCAGACGTCGACAAATTAATGGTAAATTTTCCTATTGGATTGTCATCCTTCAGGAGTACAACCTCGAATTTTCCACACCTAAGAGCAAGAAATCCCTCTTCCTTGCCGAACTCATTATGACATTTCCTTCTAATACTACCAACACTCCCGTGAATACCGACATCCCCAATGAACATCTCTTTTTCATCCCTTCGGATGCCCCTTGGTATGGTGATCTCCTCGACTACCTCTGAACACAGAAATTCAAAAATCACCTCTCCAGGGATGATCGTTGACGTATTCAACACCAACCCCCCTAATACCTCCTTATCGACGATATCTTATATCAACAAGGGGTCGACACCATACTTCATCGATGTTTGACCATTGATGAAGCTGATAGAGTCTTGAATGACTGCCACAACAACACATGTGGTGGCCACCTCTTAGGGATGTCTACTACCTAGAAAATCATCCGAGCAGGCTATTTTTGGCCCACATTATTTCATGATTGTATCCACACAGTGAAACAATGTGACAAATGTCAGTTATATTCCAACAAACCAAGAGCACCACCTTCTCTTCTGCACCCAGTCATTACTGCAGGCCCCTTTTGGAAATGGGGAATAGACTTCATGACTTGTACCCCTCCATGTAGCAATGGACACAAATACAGAGTCGTGGTAGTCGATTATTTCACCAAGTGCGTTGAAGCCATGCCCACCTTCAACAACACCGCTGACACTGCAACACGTTTTTCCTTTAACCATGTCATCTCCCACTTTGGAGTCCCTACAATTAGCCTTCGATCATGGGAAACACTTCGAGAATGAGATTTTTTTCGAAATCTCATCCAAGTTAGGCTTCTTCCATGATTTTTCCTCCCCATATTACCTTCATTCCAACAGACAAGTAGAGGCGGTCAACAAGGTCCTCAAGACCATGTTGCAGCGCACGGTAAACAAACATAAGACCAATTGGCACCTTATGTTGTTTTCCAAACTATGGGATTATCGCATGACAGTTAAAACTGCCACTAGATTCACACCATTTCATCTAGTCCATGGGGTCGAGGCCACTCTCCCCATTGAATGTGAAATCCCCGCCTTACTCACCGCTATTGAGTTATTACTTGACACTGCTCCGATGGAGCAATGCTTTTTGAACTTAGAGTCATTGGATGAAGACCGTCGGTCATCATTACAACACAATGAGGAAGCCAAAAAGTGATTGGAGGCCACCTTCTATTGCCATGTCAACCTTCGGTCATTCAACGAAGGTGACCTTGTCCTTGCTTACGATATCACTCATGATACCCTCGGCCATGGAAATTTCGAATCATTATGGCATGGACCTTATATCATTGAACATTTCATCACTAAAGGCACATACATCCTGGCCTGCTCGGAAGGTCACCCTCTCAAAGAACCCATCAACGAGTTGTACTTAAAGAAATTTTACGCCTGAGCGTAGCCATACTACACTAGTCTTGTTCTTTTTGTATGCTTTTTTCGTAGAGTTTTTAGTCTTCTTTTCCATGCCTTATGTCTAATATACCATTTGTGTTATTGACATATGCCTCCCTCACTGGCCTACCACATCGATTACACCAACAGAGCTAGCTGATGGACACAAAATCTCACTTCGGCCGCTTGGGCCCTATTTACCCCCTTGCATGAACTTCTCCACTCCAGCGGCATATGCATGGGCTCAGCTACCAACAACCAAGCCAAATACATAGTTGTCATTGACCTCCTCACAGAAGCCAATAACCGCCACATTCGTTATCTCATCGTCTTGCTTGATTCCAAACTCATCATCCTATAGCTCAACAATGTGTACCATGTCCACGATCCTTGCCTCTTTCGCAAATACCTGCAAGTTAGACTTTTATATCGACAGTTTGATTCAATTACATTTACACATATTCCAAGACAATTTAATCAAATAACAAATAATATGGATAACCTAGTGTTAGACTGGCATTTATCACATTAAGATCCCATCACACATACATACAATGTCTATCACAACATATAGATTAGACATCATCAAAAGAAATAGAAACCATCAACACATGTGAACATCACAAAGATCCCAAAATGTATATCCATATATATATATATATATCAGTCAACGTGCCATCAATGTTTACAAAAATGAATACATCAAAGTACAAATCATCCGTAGGTAGGTAAACCACCTCACCCCTATAGATACAAAAATGGTTCCACCTCACCATACCCAACATGGGATCACCAACCTATATAAATACAAAAATACATACATAAAGGACCTCATGGCACCTCTAGATCACCACCACCTAGTCCTCTCTCAGGAGGAGGTTCCCCACCAGCTGTGGGTCCCTCAGGCCCTGGGGGAAGCCTCCCAATCATCGTTTCCCCCGCTACAGCTTCTCTGCGGATCAACGTCTACAACTTTGTGGTTAGGCCCACACACTGCTCCAAAACTCCCTCATCTTGGATGTGCGTCCACATTCTCTCAGGAACTCCCTGCAGTACCACCTCTAGTTGGTGGCAAAAATCCTCAAAATCTCCCTCGGCCCCACCGGAGGAGCATGTGATGGCTTGACACCCGAATCATCAAAGTGGCACCTCCTACCTACTCTTTCATCATCATCTAGCCTCACCCCAACATCATCCCATCGTCATCTCTCTCCTTCCCGCGATGGTCTCACCGACCCCTAACGAGCTGACACTCTAACCAACTCAACCTCATGCCCATGAGGTCCCACATCTGCACACACAACAAACACATGATAGAATCAACATCCATCCATACATAAAATACATGATATACTATCTAAATATAAAAACATCAAATCTAACATCATACCTCTGTGGTCAAACAACTCCCCAGGAGGTAGCACCATCTCTGGATCATCCCGGAAATCCACCCCAAAATATGGATATCGAAGTATGATTTGTGGCATATGACACCACACCCATGCAACCTTGGCCTTAAAGTAATGTCCCCCCTCCCCACCACCATGGTGAACTAAAATAGTCACGCACCACCTCAATCGTGACTCTCGTACACCAGGTGCATCCAAACTCACTCTAGGGCGCAACATTGACACCCTCTCCAAGAACCACACCACCAAGATGGACCCAAAGGAGAACTCCCTTAAGTTAGCAGCTTGAAACCTATCCATCTTCCCTACCATCTTGGCATGCAACATCACGCCCCAGGAAAAATGCTCACCTGCCAACGACCTCTACATAACCCTCAGTTGACCCCCGCTGATATGTTGAGTCGTGAGAGACCCATACACTCTCACAACCATCACTACCATGCAACGATGTATAAGGGAATCCATCACCCCAATGCTCACCATGGAACCCGACATATATTTCTCCCCCGAATAGTACCTATGGGATAAGGTAGCCAATTTCCCATCCCCAGGTAACACGGGCTCCACTTGTAAAGGAGTTCCTGGAAAAGGGAGCCCAGTCAGAAAATATACATCCTCCACCATAGTGAAGGCCAACTCCTCACCCTACACAATGAAGCAATTTTGATTCAGAATCAACATCGAAATCAGGAACTGCAATAAATAGTCTTGTGCTCGCAGTAAGGAGCACTCAAAAAACTTCAACAGCCCACAAGCTGCCAAAGTATCCTAGATTGTCGGCTCCTCATCCCTCACTGCCTCCCTCAAGTGTAACCAATCCCTCCCTCTCCAATGAATCAACATCGTCCAAATGATCACCTGCATCCACATATGCAGTACTTGATCAACCATCATCACCCATAAAAACATTAAAATCTCCCCAAAAACGATGAATTTTTTACACCCTTCAGCTTTGCCTCAAATGCGTGCATGTTTATCCCACACTCGCTCACTCATGTGAAATTTTCAATGATATAGGGGCACACACATGCACCCCTGTCACACACACAGAAACACCTTGTGGCATGACTGTTAGCTACACAGTTGTGCACATATGCGCTACTGTGTGGAACAGAGCCGCACATGCATGCGCAACTGTGATTCGAACAAGTGTGCACCCCATGCACACCTGCTTTTCTCACTTGGGATCCCCCATGCACAGTTGTCCAAAATACATCCACGCACTCATGCGTGGGAGTTCTTCAATCGCCCATGCATTGGGGGGCCCACACTCACAAAATTCCCTGTATGGCCATCCGTACAACCCCTGCCCAAAAATCAAATCTTAACTACTATGCAGGAGGATCTAACCACTAACTTGACACTCACAAAATATGAATCGACTACCTTGATCTCCTAGAATCTCCAAATCTCCTCTAAAATCACTCATCCAGTAAATACGACAACAGGTACAAATGAGGTGGCATTGTGGGCCCTATAGCTATATATAGTCCCTTTTTCCAAAATTCCAGACTCAATTCTGGGAGCTCTGGGTGTTCGTTTTTCATTCTGTCTTCAGCCACGGGCTCAGTATGCTTCCACCTACACCATTCCATCCCCTAGGCCATTATCCAACATCATCTCCCTGGGGGGCCTTTTCTCATATTACGCTCAAGTACGCATGCTTACGTTCACACATTATTGAGTAACTGTTATGTGATATTTTTTCTTGAGATATTGTTCATGTCGGGTATTCATTTTTCATGTGTGTAGGTACTTGATCATTATACATCCACATTACCCCTTCAGGTATATTATCGGCACTAGCATGTATTTATTCCCTCTGTATATCAAATTGTATCTCCCAGTCACACCCTCCGATCTTTGCCTCTAGGATCCCTATATCCGGCTTTGCAGTACTGCCACCTCTGCTGCATTTTGGTACTATCACCTGGTAGAACTCTCCCCCACATGAGTTGTCCCATTTATAGTCCCCCTTGGCCCTTGACACTTATGATGTTCTCATGCTTTAGGGCTGGGAGTCCCAATAGTATTGTGCATTTTCAAGAATCATCCACATACTCCTTCTCCTCATTCTGCCAGTTTACCTAATGGACTCCCAGGTTATCTCATCATGATTCTATTTTGACTACACCTCCACAGTATCATTAACCATCCATTTCATCCACAATCAGTTTTCCCATCTGCAGATTGTCCTCCACTCATTTTCTCTAATACAAAAACCCACCTACCGAGCCCCCACCCTCCAACTGTTTTCTCCTCCACTTGCACCCTCATAGGCCAAGCCATATTTCACTAGGGCACCCGTTTCTGTATCTGTACAATCGTTCCCAATGATTCTTTATTTATTTGGTAATTGTAAAAATGTCTTTGTTTCCAGCCTTTACATAGCTTTGTTGTCGTCACCCTTGGTGACCTTCCTTTTCCGGCAGACACAACCCATGTTTCCCTTGATTGGGGCATTCCTTACCTTTTTCCTCCTGATGACATCATTCATAAACCCTGAGTATACCATAGTCCTTATACCTTTTATCTCTAATTTTGTCTTCTTTGTCATGCCTTTGGCACAATTTAACCCACATCTAGTCATCCCCCTGACACTAGATTCAGTTTTACACATACTTCACATATATCCCCAACCAAGGGAAGTCTCGAGTCTCACCACTTCTTGAGTTCGTCCATGTTCCTCATCAGTTCTTGATCTCATCCAGTGGATTTCATGAAGCCCTTCGCTTCTTGGAGTCGCATCTCCCTTTCTGTCGACATCAACATAGTTTCTAGAAGGGTGACAATATCTTGATTCTCATTATGTTTACAATGAGGACTCTCGGATGGCACAAAGAGAACCATCATTGCTCTTTGTTGTTGTTGACCCCCAAGAAATTTGACTTCAATACATCATCATGTGGTGGTGGGTCTTACTTTGCGACTATTGCAATTGTTTTATATATATGTCAAAGACCTCTGAAAACTGATAGACTATCAATGTCTACACATTATCGACACTTATCACCTGTGTCCTTACCTTTTTCAGAGTTTGTTCACCATTAGAGTTGTCCTTTATTACTATCAAACTACCCCAGAGGGTTCTGCAGTGATCTACATCAACACACAACTTCAGTTATTGTTTTACACATTTTTGAGTTACATAACACGAGCATGGGGCATGCCCGCCTCGTTTGTACACAATTTTATTTTTTCACCCCTTGCGAAAGGTTTGGGTCTTACAAGTTCCCCTCTCCCTCCAATGGGTCGCTCTTGATACTCCCCTCAGTTCTCTTTATTACAAAGGTACTCTCAGTATAAGAAACATTGATGTATTTCGGCTATACGTATGCTCCTAACCTCACACATCAGGGGGCATCTGCTATGACCAGAATTTCGTTCACAAATGGTTACAGGAATCCAACATCTTAAAAACACCCATTAGTTCACTCATGGACCAAAAATGCATTTCCAAAAGGTACAAAACTATACAACCAGTTATAAAATCAGCATGCACTAAGACTACACAGGGCGCATGTACACATGCACCATTCAGAAATGAAAGAAAAGCACACATGCGCACGATGCATGACTGTGGACGCAAAAAACTGTGCACCCCTCAGAATGACGCATTTATGATATTGGTTGGCCTTCCACCCAGTTCTGGTTCAACTTCCAAGTCGATTTGACACCCAAATCTCGACTGAATCCGACTAGGGGGCTGGTCAAATACATAAGGGTACCCTAAAGGGCCCCTTGTTCACACTAAGAACTGGTTTCATAATGCCTCAAAGATATGCTATAAAAGGAGGCCATGGGTGCACTATATTTTCAAGGAATTCATTTGTATTCTTATGCTACGAATATTCTCTTGGAGGATCCTCTTTCCTCATCAAGAGCATGCAAGAACCATTTCATTTAGCCATTCATATCACCTCTTTAGTGAATTTGCTTTGGATTCTCTTCACCATTTCATTCTAGTTTGTTACTTGTAAGAAGAACTCAATATTTGGGGGTCCAAGAGCCCTCCCTTGGAGGAAGAGGGGACCCATACATCTCCCTTTCTCTTTGGTGTTTTCTTTCCACTAATATAGTCCTTTCCATTGGTGGCATGAATGTTGTTTATTTCTTGTTCTAATATCTTTATGCACTCTAGTTTAGTTTATTTCATTGTTCCTAGTTTATTCTTTTGTTTATATCATATCCTTGATGTTTCTAACTCTTGCATTCACTATTGTCTTGCCTAGCTAACCCAACTGGGCTTGTAAGCATCCCTATTTTGCTCATTTAGGTGACAAAAGGGGTGCAACACATATTACAGGCCATGTGTTTGTTGTCCATTCTCATTGTTGTGTCATTGATCCTCTTACTTATGATCCTGTGCGAGCCCCTCTCTATGTCGTAAATTTTATTCATCTCCTCGGCCAGGGATTTGTCCTTTTTTTTATCATCAAGGTACTATGTGGGACTCTCACCCATAGATGGAAGACTTGTGATTATTTAAATTAGTTCGAAGTCTATTCAGATGGGCTCCTCCAACCATAAGAATCCTCCATGGAGGACCTCCATCAACTACTTTATGCAATTGTTTACCTCTTTCCCCCTGCCAAAATGGGGAACTTATAGCAAGTTCAGAATTCCTGTGTTGGCCAGGCCGACTACCCATGGTTTTGGTTGTATAATTGGGTCACCAAAGGGGCCTCTGCCTATACTATCAAGGTATAACTTATGTTCAAACTCTGGTAATTTTCCAACATCGACCACATTGTGGTTCGAATATTTCAACTTCTCCACACACCCCAAAAGTGTTGGCATGGTTTTCAATCCATCTGAGATGTGTGATAGCACGATGGATGCATCAAGCTACTTACGCAGGGACCACGCCATATTATGTTTTCCCTTTCTTCTTGGCAGCTCACTTGAGGTCCCAGCCTCCATATTTCTCTGTTCGGTGCCAAAGTCTAGTTGGTTGATAATTTATTCCAATAGACCCTCCTTCTCCTGCGCAGACCCTACTCTGGGTGGTTTTCTTAGCGTGGAAACCTTTATTTTCACTGTGGTGGCCCCATTTTCTCCGTGGTATCCTTCAACCCTTGCAGGTCTCTATGGGTTCCTTGCGTCTTCGGCCTGTCGATCGTGCGCATTACTATGCGAGTCAACGTCCATGTCTTCAATGGTTGGTTCATGGGATTATTCCATCACTAATGTGGGGCTTACTGGATCTATGTGTGGTGAGGGAATTGCATCAACATCGATGAATTCCCCCCTTTATGCGGTTTCTGTCTTGGCCTCGTCGGTTTCGTAAGGTTCCCTAACATTGCTTTGATTTCTTCTCATTGTTTGGATCGACGCTCCAATATTTGGTGGTGCCATCATGGGAACTGGATGATTTCACCAGATGGTTGTCGACTGGTTCGCACTGTGCACTCATCAAGTTGGATATGCTCTATGTGCTCTTCTAACGTTGCAGTTTGCAAATTCAGAATAAGTTGTAAATTTACCGCATTTATCCTTTATATATTGCATGAAATCAATGATATAAAGCTTCTCGAAGAAGTTTCTCTAGTTGCAATGAGTACATCTCATTTCATTTCATAAATTCCCCCAGCTGGCGCCTTTTTTCCCTAGCTATCATTTTCCAATTTTTTAGGCCATTGGTACCTTTTCTGTGGTATTGAAATTTTTAAGTGTGTTGCGATTTTTTTCTGTAACTTTTCCTTAGTGCGCAATGTCTCACCCATATGTTGTGCACAATCATTTTTCTTTTTGTCACATTGACTCCACTTCCTATGCGCACTGTATTTCCTAGTATTTTTGTATTTTCTGTCTTTTCTATTTTTTTATTTCTTTTTCCATCTTTTTCTCCTTTTTATTTCTTTTTCTCATTTTTATATCTTAACTTCTACTATAGTATACTATTTACATGATTTCTTAGTGCGTTGTAACTTTTAAGTGCTAGGAGGTCGATTTTCCCTGTACAATTTTAGTCGACTCCCATTGATAATTCATTTGCGTTCTATGTCTCCCAAGTCTTTTAACTGTACATATCCCCCATCTTTGACAGTGTTCACTTCATATGGTCCCAACCAATGCATTCTCAATTTACCTGGATGCTGAAAAAATTTATTGTCATAGAAAAAAACTAGGTCTCCTTCCTTGAAAGTATTCCTCTTGATATGTCTATCATGCTAAGATTTGTCTCTTGGTTTATGTACTTCTTGATTAAATCCTACCAGAATCCTCTCCTCTTTCATCTTCATTAGTTTATTTCACATTTCCTTGATTGCGCCTCTTTCTGTCATGTTGGTGATTGTTGCTATGCACAGACTAGGTACCAAGAATTCCAATGGCACCACTGCTTCTTTCCCATACACCAACCTGAATGGTTTCTATCATGTTAGCTTCTTAGATGTAGTCCTGTACACCCATTTTAATTCTGGTATTTTTAAATCCCAATCATCCATGTTCACATTGCAGATCTTTGTCAGAGCATTCTCCAGGATCTTATTGAAGGCTTCTATTGTTCCATTTGCTTGAGGATGGTATGGTGCACTCTTCTAATGATAGAATTCAAACTCCTTGGTCATATACTTGATAGTGTTGTTGATGAAGTGAGTACCTTGGTCACTCATCAATATTCTTGGACATCCAAATATGGTGATCACTTGCTCAAACATGAAGTGTGTTGGTGTCTCTGCGCTGCAGTCTTTGACTTGTGTTGCTTCTGCCCATCTTATTAAATAATCTACCATAGTAATGATATATCTTTCTCCTGACCTTTTTTTTGGTGGATTAATTGGTCCCACAAATTCTATTTACCATTTGTCAAATACCTGCAGAGTTACTTGTGGTCTTAGGGGCATCTCATCCTTTCTATTAGGTTTACCAACTCTCTAACAGACATCACATATATGGCAATATTCCTTATCATATCTATGAATTTTTTAACACCATATTCCTATGTGCAATACCTTATGCACGATATTGTTTCCTGCATAATGTCCTCTAACTATTCCCTCATGAGATTCTTCCACAATTCTAGGCCTTTCATGTTCTAGTACACACCTTCTAAAAATGTTGTTTGTGCCCATTTTATATAAGTGTCCTATAATCAGTTGATAGTATTAATCTCTGACTACCAGGTTCTTCTTCAGTGCAGTGATAAATTATTTTGACGCAATCCCTATGCTCAAATATTCAATGAAATCAACAAAATATTCATAAACTATTTGTATTGAAAACAACTGTGCATCAGGGAAGTTGTATTCCAAGTTGGTAGGTTCCTCTCCATTATTGAACCTTGACAAATGATCAAGTTCTGCGTTCAACTTCCTGTAAGTTTTAAACCTGCGAAGTAAAGTAATGCATATATATTCTTAAGCAATACAGAAATTAATCAATGGCTCATACACAGAATACACAGAGATCTTTACCGGAAACCCTCAACCGGGAAAACCTTTCTTTTTCATTATATCG